>JAEQBH010004284.1:0-241930 GCA_016808115.1 Tetrastigma voinierianum | reverse complement strand
AAGCATCCGAGGCTGGTCAGCTTCCCGAATAGTATGGGTCCAGCAGCGTGTTCCGGGAGCAAGACCGGCGGACCATCTCCTCACAGAAGGTCGGGCAGGCCAATCCCGATAACCTAATTGGTCACCGCTTATAGCCCACAAATGATGAGACCGCCACTGGTGAACTCCTGGTTGTTATCGAGACTGAACCGTTCCAATGGATCGGTTCCCCGAAGTCATAGAATGGTAGAACCGAGTACCACCGGTAGAATCGGGCCGACGCGAATGGCAAGCAGAGTAATGCTCGATCGTCGATCAGTCCCCGACCTAGGTCACCAGTATCGCCGGCACATCGTAAAGTAAGACTCCCATGAAAATCCCAGAGGAGCCCACATTCCTCAATAGTGCCCGACGGCCGGTGGCTCCATCTCAGGCAGGGATAATCGGGCGGCGAGGTCATCGGGCCGCCGACAGATACTTCGGGTTCGATGATGGGATGATCACCTGGGCCGAAGTACGGCCTTCGGAGGGTCGCCCCCAGGACTCGGCACCGTGGCGCCCGTCCCATCCGCACGATCCCGAATCCTCGAGGCCCCTGGATCGCTGACCGGCTCGAATCGAGTCGAATCGTTGGAATCGACGACATCGGTCCGCCCTTCCGCCGGGATCATCAACTGACCAGGGTTTCGTGGCGACCTACCTTCCGCGCGCGGACTATGGTCAGCCGAAAGGACAGCGTGAGCTCAACTGACCGACGCGACCAGGCAGCGCGCGCACAGGTGCCAAAAGTCGACATCGGAGGTCGCACGGCAAGGAAGCGGCGATCAGACTGGTCAGAGAAATGCAGCGGTGAATGGCACTGATCGGGCAATCGGACGCGCCGCGAATAGGCGGCGGCCAATGGGCGTCATCAGCGACGGTGAAGTGGCTCGCCAGATTCGGCCGCGACGCAGACAAATAGGGAGCCAGCGGTACGGCCGTGGCTATCGAGACAAAACCAAAGTAAATCTAACCAAGCTCCTCGAGGCAGCTGGTGGAACGCACTGCGGCTCACGTAATCGTGGCCGGAACGACAAAGAGGCGGGCAGAAAGGTGGCGCCGCGATCGCATGGGCACGCTGGGGGAGATGTGTGGTCGGAGGGGAAATGATATGAATTTTGTTCCCTCCCACTCCTTCATTCTTATAAGTCACTACAAATTAACACTGGGCACACATTTTCGCTTATAATAAATAAATCTGCTTCAAACAATTCAATTCAAGATTAAAGATAAATAATAATTAAAATAAAAATTATCATATTAAAATATATCTAAAAATTAATATATAAAAATAATATTAAAACAAATGTGCTTAAAAGGAAAGCTACTAACTCAGAAATTGATTAAAAATAGCCAAAATTATGAATCCACTAAATTAAAAATAAAACAAAAATTATTGAGCTGTAATGGTTTTAGAGAACATCAAACCAGCTCAATGTCAACAATTACTCATGGAGGGTCAAGGAGGAGACTCTCAACCCCGCAGTGGTTTTGTGCAAAGAATTTTTGATGTTTGATTCAAGGTTAGTTCTTTCTCCCACGTTGATTCTCAATCAGCACTGTTCTGAAGGCTAATTACGGCGTCATTTGAAACATTCGGCTTCACCTTGGTCGGGCTATTTTCCGCACTTGGCCTTCACTTCCCCAGTATCTCGACCATTAACCAACAAACTCATCAAATCACTCATTTTCGGGCTTCCTCGCCTTGTGCTTGTTATTCAAGTGAAATATTGTTCAGTTCCAATGTCAGCAAGGCCAAATGGAGCCATGACTCCATTCCTAAGAATTTAATGATTGTATCGCAAAGGGCCGTAAATGGTATTCCTGTGGATAACTGGCACATGATCGGGCCCATTTGCTGGTCGCTCTAAGGTCAAGCACTACAAAGTTCACCGGGCAGTAGAATTTATGCCTACCTGACCAGCACATCCTCAACTATCCCCAGGGATCTTCACCATCGATCGCCAATGGTTGGGGAGTGATGTCGTAGGTTTCGTTTCTCTAAACCCAATCGCTTATACACCGAGCATGGCAGAGGTTCAGCAACGCTCCCAATCTAGCGCGTTTTGGTTCAGTGCAAGTCCCACTAATGTTAACCTAATTGTGGGAGATCCTCGATCCTTGTAATATTTGATCGGGTCTTGTTGATTATGGTAATCGATCTGCTCAATTAAAAATGCCTTTTCTCAATGCCTGTCCCCTTCTTGATTTTGTACAAAGATCTCAAAACTTCAGACAAGGTGGACTTGTTTGATGATGTCCAAAGGGGTATGTTCCACCTTCTCACTCCGTCTTTTAGGACTTAGGATGCCCGCCTGTCGATGCCTTCTTCTTGCTTCTTAGTGCCTAGGGAAATGAGGTGCATGCAAGGTTTCATTGAGTCCTCTTCAAGAAATAAAGGTACTCACTTCTCCTTTTCGTTTCCTCAACTCGGCTTGGGTATCAATGATCAACCTCTTTCCACCCTAAGGGTGATTATAGCCTTTACCTCATCCACATTCCCGAATTGCTGATGAACTTATCTCACATGCACTCTTTCTTGATTTGGCAAGGTCTCGGGAGGGGAACCTTCCTCTCCTGTACCTCTGCATTGTTGACCTTTATCGAATGCAAGGTCTACTTCATTAAGATTGTTGTTCTCAAGCCCATCTATTCTCTTTGGTTCGTGTTTCTGGCAGCATCAATCCTTGCAGTCAATTGTGCAATGATCCATTTTGTTCTTCCACGTGCTGCCCACCACCTTGCCCAAACTGGGACGCTTCATACTCAACCGGAGAAGTGGACGATGGCTGGGTCAGGTTTCTAGGATGAGGAACCAAACTGTGGTTCGCACTGGGGCACAGGCGTGGGGATTAGGTTTCAGAGAGGTTAGTGATTCCTCCAATTGAACAGTAGGTAATACCATATGGGGTATTTCGGGTCGGTGGTTGTATCAATTCTACGCCATTCTTCGGCATATTCTGACATCAAATCCTTCACTAAGGCCATAGATATTGCTCTTCTAAAGCGGCAAAGGATTGGAAATTATGTATGGATTACTGCAGATTTTCACCACCGCACTTCAGAGTCGCTTACTTCAGCCTCCACCTTTCAGCTAAGGTTGAAATTCTCCTAGCTTCATTTCCACATTCTCTAGTGCATAATCCCCCCTGTGGCTGGCCGAGGGCCTCATTTTCTCCATTTCTGGTTTGGCCTGATCCAACCCTTGAGGTTTCAGCCACATAATTCAAGAAATCCAAGTATTTCATCGGGATGTTGCTCATCTCCCCCTCCCCTCCACATGGCTTCCAAAGCCGCTTCATGGCAGAGACATACCACCATAGAAGTGGTTTGCTAAAGATCCATGTGTCAACCACAGATGTGACAAGCACCACGGTCTCCACAGAATCTCTCCCAAACATTGGTAGAACTCTTCATTGTCAAGCAGCAAAATGTAGATTTGTCTCTTCAAATTATTGTCCTGTAAGTAATCAAGAACTCTTTGTAAAATCTTCAAACAGAGCTTCCACCAAATTCCTGATGGTTCTGGTCCAGTTGGAGTTAAGCCAAATCTTACTTGTCCTCGAGGTTAAATGGAAATGCCTTCAACTTCAAGAAATCCATGTCAATTGTGTACCTTTAAAGGTTATGCAACTTCCTAAACTTTATAGGAGAAAGGTATGTTTTCATTTTCCACTCATGAAATGTGAGGAGTGGGGTACTGGGTCTCATCACACATCTTCAACAGGAGGTATGATGTGGTGAAGACATCTAACTCTAGAGGGTGTGTATGGTCCCCATCGACCAAGCCGCATCACTGGGTACCCATTGACTTTCGCTGCTCTTCGTGCAGAGATCCATATTTTCACTTGCAAAGACTAATTTCCTGCACAACTTTGTTCAACTTGTGTACTACCTTTGCACCCACCACATCCCTCCTATGTCGATAAACACTCACATAATAAAATTAAATGTGAGAAAGGAACACAACAGCTTGTAAAATGGTCAGCAGTTAAAAATGTAAAAACCTGAATTAGAATAAAAACAAAACAAAGCAGTGAACTTGAAAGCAGTTGATAACTGCGCTTATTGCAAATGCATCAAAAGGGTCTGTATATCACCAACATAATTTGTAACGAGGATTGACAAGCATACTTCAACTCATCATTTAGTTCGCACCATCCCCCGTTAACGACGCCACTGGATTCAGGTCGTAGAAGCAATGGAATCAACAAAATTTTTTTCCTATAAATTCCTATCACAGAGTCAAGTTATCACAGATACGGTCTAGGTGAACACTGGGATGGGTTTTCATCCTACCTAATGACTCTAGATTATCGCTTTGAAAATCAAGAGAGGCTTTAGTTCGATTTTGGATTTGTTAAAAATGTGGAGGTCAGATGTTCACCCACCGACTAAATGGTTGTATGAAGTGTAAAACAGCAACCTGAAGTTATCAGTCACTAGCTTGATGCCAACATGGCCATTGAAGTGCCCTCGTTATTTCGCATTATGGCAAGTGATAGTCAAAAGCTAAACCTGAGATTCGTTTAACTATAAATCCTAACCCTGTAATCCACTATTTGAGTCAAACTACAATTTAAGCATCAAAGTCCTGCTCAGTTTTAAAAAACCCTATCATTCAACTCATTTCTGGTTGGTCAGAATGGCAGAAAGGATATCGCTGCACTGTACATTACATGCACTCCAACCCTAAAGCATGACAAGTATCAATAAACAACAACATTAAATGGCATTAAACCCAGTTTGAAAAGTTGGGAACTATAAATGCAAGATTCTGGAACATTTACAAAGATAGAGGACAACTGCAGAGCCTTAAACCAAGCTAGCAACTCTCCTCTTCAGAAGGCTATGAGGTTGCTAAGCGCATCCCTGAGTCACATCCCTAAGGGTCAGTCATGCCTTAAAATGAAAAAAAGAAAGAGGAAAGAGAAGAGAGAAAATGAAACCTAAAATGAAAGTCGAAGAAACAGAAAAGATGTTGCAAACGTTAGGTTAAAATTATGGGGGTTATATAGTCCACCTAAAAGTATGAAAATACGTGAATGCCCAAAATATTGGCTTAAAGGGAAGGTGGTAATACACCAAACGTAATACATAATTTAATTACAATAAAAATCACGGTGGCAACCATTTTCGCTATGGAGGACAATTTCAGTATAGGCTAAATTGCTAGCCTGATGAGCACATTTAATAGGCCTACGTAGATAGCTAAATTGGATATTTCACATCAATGTTGAATTTGCCAGGCTACGAAAATTAGTGGAAGATAGCTAAATTGGTTAATTTTCGCTAGGCACGTTGATACAGGAAGCTTAAATTTCCGCTAGCCTAGTGAAATTTCCATACTTAATTAGGATTGCAAATTTCTTCGCCATGGTTGCGAATTTCACATCCTAGCAGAAATTTCGCAATCATATAAAACCGATCGCCTGCTGGCTCACTACATCTCACCGATCTATCGCTTCTTCAAAATCCACTTCCAAATTCATTATTTTTATGGTTGAAAACACCGTGATTCCTTAGTATTCTCACACATCTATTGTCATCAAACTTAATATATGGTCAGTACGCAAAGACCGCAAATCATACCACAAAAACAAGCTCGAAATGGTATCATGAACTAAGTGGACCCACACATCAATTGGCTTATTGATACAGATTAGTACAAAGCACCCAAACCCATTCTGGATAGGGTCTAAAATAGCATTTTGGGAAAATTAATCAGGTTTAAGAGGCCATGCCATCTCAGCTTGCTGGATTGAGGTGGAGAGATCCACTGGTAACCACTTATAGAGAGCACTTTCCAGAAGGTGGAACTGGATGGGGAGTCTCTTTCACCGCTGAGAGTCCCATAAGAGTTACAGGTTGTGACAAAGGATCACCCCTGAGAGCTTGAAAGGTAAGGATCACGCCTTCTTGAAGGTAAGAGGCGCTCAAACGGGAGGCCGTTCCACAGCAGGAAGCTATCACGAGGTTATCGGGTCCTCGAGGCCTAAGAGAGGTGGCAAAGGGGCAGGATCGATGGCAATAATGCACCAGTTTACCGCGGTCCACAGAACTGGCGTTCCATGCCGTGGCGTATACCTGCATTCACCATGTGGGATTGGGAGAGCTTTATTATTAATATAGACAGATCTAGAGAATCATATTTGAGAGCTGGGATCAGGTTTAATAATGATTTAGCTATAAGGTGTTGTGAGCATTGAGGAGCCAGAGGTAAATATAATATGAGGACTAAATGGATGACATCCTCTTCCTTTATATCTATATGGTGGTTTTAGTCATTAATGTAACACTTATCGGGATATTATGATAGTGATATATAATGCAGATGAAATCTTTATGGGGAAGGATGGGAAAACCCAGAAGGTGAACATAGTCACTCACATGTTATTGATTTAGAGTACGAAAATCTTGATCCTGGACATCGGCTTGACTGTGCCAGTTCGCCTAATGAACTAGATACATAGTCAGATTTCCATGAATCATAGGATGTCGACTCTGTATTTCGAAATAATGACAAACTGTAAGTGATACTTCGGTATGAGGTGTGGTCCATGTGGGGTAATAGAGAGAGGACACTTGGGTACAAGATGAGGTTAGTGCCATGCCTTAACTTGTAGAATGGTGGGAATGGTATTGATAGAGGAGGAACACATTACCTAGTAACGCTAAAATAAACCGTTGGTATGCAATCCAATCGAAAACATCTACTAATGAAATAGAGGCAGAAAGAAAGGAGAAAATAAAGAAAGAAAAGAAAACAGTGGAGGGTGTATGGCATGAAGAAGGAGCTATAAGTTTATTGGTAAAGAGGGGAGTTGAACTGGTACTTCAACAGATAGAATGTGAACCTGGTTGTCTTTGCTTAGAGCCATCCAATGGCAGAGTTGTAGTCTATTAGAGGTTCTGAGCTCAAAATGGCTTGATCAACCGGTGTAAGTGATAACTGATTTTTCCGTCTTTGTGCCTACAAACACAATTTGAACAGTTGTAAGCCTGCTGGTACCATGTAACAAACCATAGTCATATGTAAGAAAACAGGTTGGAAATAGCTTAAATTCATTGAAAAATATTGTCATGTCATCTAGTCGTAAAAAATTTGAATCATAGTTGTCAAATGAGGATCCGGTTTTTTCTTCCATATCTTTTTCAAAAATGAAAGCAGTAGTTTGGGGAACAGGTTGAGTTATTGAAAATTAGGATCAACCATAGTTCATATAGTTAAAATAATGGTGTTAAATTTCTACTGGTAAATATGTTGTTATATGAGCCTAGTCAGACAAAAATCCACAGATTTGATGTAGGCAACATGTTGTTATATACTGCCTGAAAATATGAAATATGATCGTAGCGTTTTGGGTAGAAATGATATGGTATAGAAGGTCAAGATGCTGGTATAAGGATTTGAATGATTCACTGGGTTCGTATATAAGAGGGGAACCCATGCAATAGACATCATGTGCATCGATATTTAAAATGAGTCAGTGAGCAGAAATGATTTAACATAGCTTATCTGAGGCTTATCCAACAATATTTATATGGGTCCATTCAAATTATACTCCAGGTTTATCCAATATTTCAGAGGTAATCCAATTAAACCATATTTGATAATAACTGTAATATATAATTCATTTTTAGAGATATCCAATGAGTCAAAAAACAAAATCTTTGTTTTTGAAAGAAGATTTACATGAAATGTATGTGGTATTCATGAGACCATGAAGATTGGCAGGTAACATCATGGGAAATATGGATTTTACACTGGAAGGTGTGGAAGTAAGAATAATATAAAACACCTGAAGCTTTGAGTGTACTTTGTAGATTTTCATCAAGTACATACCAATGTGGGAAATTTTTTTCATAGTGACGTATAATCTGAGGAGACATTTGAGTAGCTGGATGGCATAGTTTAGTATTCTGACAAAAGATCCAGCTACATTTTAATTTAAGGAGCCTGTGTGAAACATTTTAAAACTAGTTAGTTCAGCAATAATTATTTCCATAATCAGAACAAATAAAAAGGCGATAGGGTGCCAGAAAAGGAACACAAAGAACTGTGAGATTGAAGTTCAAGGATTTAGAAGGGCAAAACTTACCCATTTTCAGGTTTTATGTGTCATCAACAGAGAAATCATCGTACGAGTGTCAAATGTCAGTCATAGTCTTCCACATAAGATGGTCCTGACCAAAAGACAATGACAGAATCAATCACAGCATGCTTCTAATGGCAGCGCTTCAGTAGTTTCACTAAAAGATCTAGGGCTGCTTTGGGCATTGTCATATAATCGCTCATAAACAAGCTGCAAGAAAATAGTGTACAAAAAGAGCCTGATTTAAGGCTATAGTACTCCTCCCATGTACTTTTGATTATTGACATCAGATTTATTAAGAACTAAGATCCATTTTTTGCCATAGAAGACTAATTCTTCATTAGTACTGTTATGGAAATAAACGTGAGGAGCAAAGCAGATAAACAAGGAATTTGGCAGACGCACGAAAGAACCCACATGAAAAGGTCGACGTATGGATCTATGATAGGCAAAGATTCATGTGTAGTAGCGGGGAGCGGTCCCACGAGTAATCGAACCGCGAGATGGGGCAGCAGTTTACGCTCTAACATGTGGATGGCACCGAGATTAATACTAGCTCGTAGTTCACCAAAATCCTCCTAATAAAGAGAAAAAGGTCAAAGAGAATGCAAGAAACATCATCGCCTACATTCGCCGGATCTAACTGGGAGATGTCCCAAATTGTTTATATCAGAACCACAGCCACACCTAGGAACATTTATTTAACACGGGCTCCATGACGTGAGTAATAAATAACTTCAGCTTTAACAAGGCCCATTTATAGCTACTATGAACTGAGATCCAGATCCAAATACATACTTTCCTCCCAATAAAGAGATTCCTTGAACATGGGCACAGAGGTTTCAGTATACACTATGAAATTAGTAATATTCGAAGACTTTATGACATAAGCCCACTTCTAATCAAGATGATTTAAACTTAAATCAACTCATCCACAATATAAGGTCTTCCCGCCATCTTCCAGGTAGAGGCTTTAGCTGATTCATGGGCCCAGATAATTCAAAGAACCTACTGACATCGACCAGACGCATCTCCAGTGTTCTTGGTTACACATGATCCAAAAAGAGGAGAATTAAATTCGCCATTATTAACAAAGGATCATTACTGAACTTTAATAAAGGCACTGAAAATCTGTTGAGACCAAATAAATTAGGAAGGTCATAATAAATGACGAAATGTAACTCATTGTGATTAGCTGGTCATAATGCTATAAGTGCAAAGGTCATAAGTAATAAAAGTGACCTATAAGTCCGATATCTCACAAAGATTGAAAAAATTTAAAGTTCAACTACCCAACTACCAAGTTCCAGTACTATTTGAACTCCATTTATAAAATTTTCAATAACCTAACTAAGAATTCCATTATCTTGAATTTCTACATCTATATGTAAAAGAAAATTTCATAGTAACTGTAATCTTAAACCGGATCGAATCCGATTATTGTTGCATGAATATTAGGGATTTCATCATAGAAATTATCAATCTTACAACATAATCATAATTTATTCTACCATGAATTGAATATATGTCAAAGAGGCAAGGTAATGAATGGATTTCTCCCCTTAACCATACATTCTACTTATTGTAGAGTCATGTCTATTTCTCAACATGTCTAACCAATTGGTTTGTGAATTAATTTCTTTATAAGATCTCAGATTACTTTTGTAATACTTCATACCACTTTATGACTACAGACATTTCTGCTTCCTAAAGATGTATTATCGCATATTTTTACAAGATGAATGATAGTCTTTATCTTGAGATTCTTTAAAGAGTTTTTCCTTCTCGATTAGACGGTTAATATAGATTAAGATCATTCTTCTAATTGAGTAGATTCTAATTGATTAAATTTATAGATCACTAAATTAATTTCAAAACCATGAGTAAATTTATGATTTATCTTAGTAATCTTCAGAGCTTCATTAGTTCTTCAATATTAGTCTAGCATACCCTGTTGCAATCGCATCCATGCTCTCGTGAATTTCCATCTTGTGTCACCAAAGGGCCTTTTTGGAATGTGAGCAGATAATCATTCTTAAATGGGTCTTGTTACTAATATTGGGAGCAATTCACTTCTGAACAACACTATTCAAATAAACTCAAATTTCAACCCAAGAAATTTTTCTAATTGTGCAGAAAACCATAACTAATATCACTTTTTCCAACGGAAGGGGTTTTCTCAAAATCTAATCATGAACATCAACATCGACGTAGTAATTTCACTGTAACTGAATCAACTCGAAGAAAACAACAGCTTTTATCTAGATTTCATTATATTCACAAACAGAATTGAATTGATCTTCAATGTTAGCTCAACTTCTAAACTTCAACACCCACTAAGCCAGTCCAAGAAACAAATTGAAATTTATAAGCAATCTAATCATTTAAGAAAAAGAAAATAATGAAGTCAAAAGAAAAATATAATACAAGAGTCCTCGCCTTCCTGGGATGCTTCTTGTTTTCACTATTGACCTAATCACTTCTCAAATTATATTTTCGATGAGGAGCCCAAAGTTAGTCTTGAATTCAGGGCCACTGTGATCCCAAAATTTTGCCTTCCAGATCGCATCTTCATGCCATCCGCATTGGACAAAGTTTTAATTTCCTTATCACAGCCTGCTTGGCAGATAGCAGTCTATCGCGACATGTTCCCGCGTTCTCTGATTCAGTCAATGAGAAGTTTCCTTGGTAGCTACAAATGCCATCTTTTCTTTCAAAGATATTCACTCGTTATGCACAAAGTTTCACGCGCGTTTTAATAATCTTTCTTGTGTTTTTTCGCTTGATCCGTCGTATGTGTCGGCCAAACCTTATGTGTGGTTACGGAATATATAAGGTGATCTAATAATATGTATGGCGCAGCCGGCGCTTCTTCTTCAAATGGTATCGTGATCGTACTTTTATGTCACACAAACATCACGTTCTGTTGCAGCAACGTTTCAAATAGTATTGGTCGATTTGGCCACGATTTAGGAAAGTTCTATCGCGAGAAGTGTCTGACGCTACTTAAATCATCACTCTCGCTGGAAAATGTATTTTGATTCGCATTTATAGCTTCTTAGTGTTGATGTTTTCGTCACATGTTTTCTGAGATTCAACTTATTTGTGTCATGAACCAGCTTGTTGTTATGTTTCGCGATGTAAGACCTCTCTTCCTTTACGCGTTGAATCTTGTCGCGACATTAAAAAGTGTCACACCTATTTACTTCACATGATCTTATCTCCTGCACGCAATTTAAGATCCTGTCACATTATAGAAACATCTCTTCTACCAAGTATGTCGCAGAATAGATTTTTTTATCAGGATTCAGCCATTTATTAGTAGCATCACATGTCGCGACCTTGTTTATCCGTCGCAACTAGTGTTTCTTCTTCCTTCATTATCATGATGATATTACTAATTGTCGCGACGGCATTTTTTCAGTGTCAAGATAATACCTGTTAAGATAGAGGTCTTTTCAAAGCCTCTTCTGCTCCTGAAACAAGCTTTTCCATGTTGCAACACCGCGTTTGATTAAAATCCCTACACGCGATAGAATTTCGCTTCGTTTCGCTTACGATCGGAATGTATTTCTCCGCCCCTGTAATTTTCCAGTAAGACATCCCGCTGAAAACCGTTGTAATATAAAATTTTCTTTGTCTCAACTGAATTGTTATTAGATTTTTTCATTTTCTCACGCGACGTTGTCTTTGTCGCGACAGTCATCTCCGGGCATTCTCACCCTTGTAAGCCATGGCTGTAATAAAGAGTTTTTGACAGAGTTCATTTGCTATTAGCTTGGATGTTTATCACGACATAGACCAGCCGTAATTGCTTTTTTTCTCTTCTTCTTATTGAATTTTCTCTTTTAGTCTTCAAAACCTCACAAATGACCAAAGTCATGAATATAATTAAAAAACATATCTAAAAATACCAAAAATAAACAAAGAAAAATGATTAAAATAAATGAGTTTAAGACCCACTAACCAGAAGAGGAATATTAGTTCTTTGCAAACCATAATAAAACAAGAGGAGGAAACTACAATAGATCTTCACTCAAGAGGATTCGGGCAAGTCATCTAGCAGTAGAATCTACAAGATGGGACACGCCTTATGTAACTTTAGAAAGAGTTTGCGCCATTCTTACTCCATTCCAATCTATTGTCTTAGACCATTAATCACTAATATAGTTTTGTTAGACTTATGCATGTACTATTCACCTCTGAAGATAAATGATCCGTCCAAAGAATCTAAACAAACTAGCGACCAGAGCAAGTCAAAATAAACAAAGAAGTCTGAAGGGAAAAAGTCGTCTGAGTCCAGCCAAGGATGTGGGTAAGAATCGAAGTACTGAGACCAATCAGAAGGAAGAGAGAGCTCCTCTATTAGCCACTTCTGAATATCACTTATGGTATGCTAGTTCATTCGCGAATTGTAAGATTTGGCACCATGCTGATCCATGAAGACCTTCTTAGAGAAACCCATCTATGCAATGCACTAACATATGGATCATGGGTATGAGACCAATAGATGGTAGCTTAAAACTCATAGAGAGACCATTGGAAGAAACTTTGCAGATATATCGCAAAGTCAATCATATAAGAACTCAACACCAGGTGTGGTAAAAATCACACCTAAGGCAACACCTCCAATTCAGGCCCCGCTAAACTGGTAAAATCAACTCCAGGCCTCTTAACAATCAAGATTAAATCAAATCCTAAAAGAAGTCTCAGAGTGCTTACAACGTGCTCTAAACTTCCCCACACAAGCGGTAACCGGAAGAGACCGAAGCTCACTGATATCTGCGCCATATCCTTCCCCTAATAAACCCTAATTGGGTAATCATGCCCATTGACGGCACTTATACCACCCTTGAAGACGGGAAGATGTGTGCACAAGCAGATCCCGGTGATAGCCATTGCTGCAATTATCCACTTCACTGGGACAGAAGTTTTCTAAATGTTGAATTGGCTAGGCAAACTTTGGTTTCGAATAAAGTAGTAAGAATCACACGGTGAGACATTACACTTCCAGAAAGTATACAAGAACCCAACAAGTTTTATTCTCAATTGTTTGATGACTTGTGTCAGATGAATGGGGAAGGGTAGGGCCTGGTTAACACAAACGGCTAGCTCGCCCTTCCAATATATCAATATCATTAACTCAACCAAAGTAGGTTTAAGCAAATCAAAGAGGTTAAAATGTAAATGCTATCAATTATCCATGCGGGAACTGAGAGAGGAAAAAGATTTAGGCGTTCTTCCTCCGGGATCAGATTGATGGCATGATCTCTTCGCCGTAAGGCAGAAAATGATCCGTTAGCTGTAATCTTTGTAGATGCGCACAGCACTGACGGCGGAGAAACTCACTTGTTATCAACACCGTTAGCTAGCGAAGAAAAAGAAAATAACTACTACACGATAGTCGAGGAACAAGGATATCGCTGAGTCACGCCAGACATGGCTTCCGGGATCAACCAATATTAGCTTCGCGGAACGAATTCTATCGACAAAGCCCGAGGTAGTGCGCTGCCAACCAGATCGCCACGAATATTCATTGAGGACAAATCCCAGAGCGGTGCCATCATGGGCAAAGAACCAACGCCTTCGCGGTAAATGGTATTCGTCTCTGGCAAGGGGCGTATAACTGAGGGTATGTGGACCACGGACCTCAATGAAGCATGCCCAAAAGATAGTTTTCCTGCCAACAGATAGATCGTTGATGCCCTAATTAGGCATGAATGTCATTGCCTGGATTCCTCTCCTGATATCGCCAACAGAATCTAATAATCTCACCATGCTTAAGAAAACGACCTTCATTACGCACACAAAGGCACCAACGATGCCTTTGATTTAGAAGAATGCAAGCAAATCATCAAAGACTAGTAACCGATCTTCATACTTATCGAAGTAATGGTTTCATATCTTATATGTTTGCCAAGACCAGAGAACAAACCCGAACAAGGAATAACTCTAAGAACTTTTGATCATAATAATGCACGAACGGTATGAAACTCAATCCCTAAATGTGCATCTGGGTCAATTTGGGTAATCTTCCTAGGCTTCCATGGTACATACAAAGGGATTGTGTCAACCAGAGATCCAACTCAGAGCCATTATGGAATCTGAACCCCCACCGCTAGAAAAGTGCTGAGTAACAAACCACTAATCGGCTAATGCGACCGAGATGGTTCAACTTTCAGTTTAACAGAATTTGTTAAAGAAATTTCACCCACCCTATAAACAAACCGTCAGATGCAACGCAACCATGCCCCAGAATTAAACACTACGAACTGGCCATTCGTTAGCCTGAAGACAAGTGGAAACACTCACTTTAATGAATAAGGTCTAATATTTTTAAGTGCAATATTCAAGGGGACGAGAAAGATCACGAAAAGGAAAACCCAGATTATTTATGCAAGAAAATCTTAATCCAAGGCGTAATCCTGATATACCCGTCTTGTATAGTCGGCTCTAGCCTTGTAGCCGCTTCAAAAACTCCGCCTCATCGAGTGCAAATCAACAGGCTGTTAACTCTCCTGAAGCATCATATGTTCACCGCCGTGACAATGGATCAAGGGGCAAATGGTTTATGGAGTTCATTTAGTTTGGCCACACCCAGGTATTGGTTGGTGTACTTGATGATTTAGCGTAGATTCTCATCAAGAGATGATTAACGTCCCACCGGATCCCAATGTGGACGGTGTTTCATGATGGACGAGCCGCCCCTGCCACAAACAAAGCACCAACCGGAGAGGTCAGAGAACAAACAAACCACTAATTTTCTCCACTTAGTCAACAATGAAGTCAGTGAATCACTAAGCTTACTGAAGTAATGGCTCAATCAAAAAACTTTTATGTCCCAAAAAAAACTGATACAGAGGACTCTCAACTAGTGGTCGGCCAAATAAACGGAGAGTATGAAGTAAGACTGCTTACGGCTGGCATGCGGTTCGACAACATACTAACACGGGAAGGCTCAGCTTCATTAATGAGCATCCTGCTGAAGCCTGAATGAAAAAGGACGCCTTTATTGAGTAGTTTCCCTACCAATAAAAGAGATAAAGGTTCCTCCTGTAGATACTATCAAATGATGTCAATCACTACTAAACCACAGGTGTAAATAAGGAAGAAGCAGTTTTCAGAGGACTCCGAGAGTTCGCTATTTGAGTTCGGGGGGACTCTGATGACAAAGTCGAGGCCCACAAGATCTGTGTTCAGAAAAGATCTGCTTCTCCTTTATAACTGTTACTAGATATAATCGCAGCCTCATCTTTAAATGTTTACTCAACAAGCAGATAAGATATACCATGGAACTTCAAGTGAAGGATAAGGGAAATCACCAAGGCGACAAGATGGTTGGGCACAGGCTATAACTTGGGCATTGCTAGTCACATATGCGATGGGGAGGTTTCACTTAGTGTTAGAAATGTATCAGCCGCTCAACGACAAGCCTCCTGGGACAGACTCCCGATCCAAGAGTTGACTACTACACAAGCCCTGGCCTTGCTTAGTGGGAATGGTTAGTTGGTCCATCTCTACCGCCTAGCCTTCCAAGAAGTTGTTGTTAGTTGCCACCACCACTTCAATAATAGCCGATAGAGGTCAAGCTTTTGCGCCTATAAAGATAAGGAGGTCATCCAGTCATGTGGAAAACATTATGTGCGTTCTGACACCTCGCATAACCGGTCAGCCTATAGCCTTGGTATGAGTAGGGAACTTTGCAAAAGAACCTAAGATGCACTTTATAATTTGACTCGCGGTACTCTAAAGAATAGTAAAAGCATCTAACAAAACACTCTTACAAGCTGAAAATCGGGCCATTCAGCTAAAGAAAAGGCAGGTATTACCATAAGTGTTATAGCCAGAGAGAATCACCATTCACCTCACATACGGATGGAGGCTCATCCCCATTTAAAATCGTGGATGTCCACCATTCGAATAGTACTCCTGCAAAACAAGCATCAGCCAGAATCAAGACCTGGATGTCGACACGGTAACTTCGGAAGCAACATCCATACATACATGGTCATACTCAATGAGGTTATGTTGGTACACCCAGCGGTAAAGCCGCACATATTCAAAGTCAGGGAGTTAGTCCTAAGAAGGGTTTTTGAAAACACGCCCAAACTTCCAGCGTGAGCAAGTAGTTCCACTCTAACTAGAAGGACCATATTGTGGTCCGGTAAAGATGGTGCCATGAAGGGGGAGTGTGTATATAAAATTATGCGTAAAATATAAAAAAGATGCTCATTCCGGCATACTTTGTCATAATAAAGTGTACTTGGCACGGAGCATCGATCCGTTGTGGAAATGGGCGCGGGCCAAATTATAATGCTTCTAATATCCAAACTAAATCAGGATAATAGAACAAATTTCAAACTAAACTAATGAAATTTCTAACTAACTAATGAAGTTCAACCATAAAAAACCAAGAGATTATAATTTATATTTGTGCAACTGACAATCCTTCTTAGATCTAAGTCACCACTTATTGTTTCAAGAAAATGTTTCATACACTTTATTCAATTTAATTATAAGCCTCTCAGGTCAATAACCACCAACTAACACTAGGTCTTTGTTTCACCAACCCTACATTAGAGAGATGCTTTAAGATCCAAACCACCCAATTCACCGGACACTTACACTATCAAAAAAGAATTTATTGATTCATCCATGTCTGAATTTCTTACTTTCCTCGATCTGCAAAGGAATCCACCACCACATTGAGATTACTGCAAAACTAATACAAACAGAAACCAAGCATGAATCAATAGAGGTGCATTAAATAAGAAACAAGAAAACGGAACATTAACAAATAGATAGTAAACTCATGTTCAGCATACAACCAAACTCAGATCTATGAATTTAAAGTAATAGATGAGGGGCCTGGATAAGACCATAAAACTAGGATAAAACATGAGAAAGAGTAAAGAAGGAAACTATGAACATCAATGATGGTGAGTCTCGGATTTTCTCCCACAATCAATAGATCTTCTCCAAATCTTCAAAACAGCCCAACCTCCTCCTTGTCCCAAAGTGTGACAAAGTCCTCCCAGCCCTATTGGCTCCCCCATCGTTTTTCGAGTTTGAGCTTTAAAACCTTCCATCATGGGGCTCAAAATACAAAATCCAATTAAAACCGATTCCTCAATCGCTTCAAATGACGTCGCAGCAACGTCACACGCCGGATGTTTGGTTTCGCAACAAGATTGTTCTCAACGTCGCGACGTTGCTGCAGTCCCTGTTTTTCATCTTATAACTTTAACGCAACTTTGGTCACACGAACCCCCATTTAGGTGTTCTGGTACCGTTTGAAAGCCTCAAGGTAGAACTATATCCATATGGAATTTGATGCAAACATGAGCTCAGCTATGACTTTGAAAACGTCAAAATACAGTAGCCCTCCCATACAGGTGCTGCAATTTGTTTCATTGACTTTCTCTGAAGTTTAAACTCACACTCTTTAAGGTTCGAACTCAATCTGTAAGCTCATATCCCTGGAAAGCTCCTTAGTTTAGGACTATACACATAAATCTTGTTTCAACTGGAGTCTATAAGATACCTGAAACATCAAAACATAGGTAGCTTCTGTAGTAGTTTTCCACCAATTTTAATAATTCCATCAAATGATTAATCTAATCTAGGTAAGGAAATTTTAGATACTAGGCAATTTATTTAACATAAAAAACACTAGAAAATAATCAAAGATAGACAAAATATACTTAAGATACTCATCATAGGGCTAATCGGATCTTACGCATTAAACAAACCAGACGGGATTGCTGTTCTTAGAATGTGGAATGACATGCACCTCAAGAAATATTATTAAGAGGCTGGGGAAAACACCACACAAAGAGTATCCTTGTCATTTCTCCTTAAACCCACTCACTTATATTTCAAGTCCAGATATGCTGCTGGTCCCATCGCATCTACAAAGTCCACATTAGTTTGCTTTGGCCGCATTTAAAAAGTCCGATATGGTTACTATCCCACACTGAATCTAAAAGTCCGTATACATTACCATCCGGGGGCTGGTAATCTTAAAAGTCCAGATATTAGCTTGTTGGTCCAAGGTTAATTTCTAGAAAAGTCCAGACACGATTATTGTTCTAGCTTGGCACCTAAAAGTCCAGCAGATATCTACACGCTCAAATGACATCAGTCCAGATATGGTTGTTGTCCAGCTGGCATCTAAAAGTCTAGATACGAATGTTGTCCGGTTGGCACCTAGAAGTCCAAACACGATTACTATCCGACTGGCATCTAGGGGACTAGGTACAGTTATTATCCGACGGGGGCCCAAGAGTGATACTGCAGGTTGTTGCTGGTTAGTACCTCTAGATATGGTTTCTATTCTGATAGAATTTCGACAAACAATGCCATCACCGGGCTGACATTTCCAAATTTATTAAATGAAGGTCACTTAGATTACAAATAGTTTGAAGAAATAAAGCGGCCCCACTCAAAGCCTTTAACACAGCCAAAAATAGCAATAAAATAAATAAATAAATAATATATATGGTGGGGCCACACCTAGCAACGACACCCTCCGAAGGTCTCCGGTCGCTTGACTGATCATAAGATCTATATTTTGTCAAAGATAACTGGGGCACTCGGGTTACAAAGAACACTAGAGGAAGTGGGTTAGAGGAGTCAAGCATGCCATTTGGGATGTTTGGTCGATCCCTGCAAATGTTGGTCTTGAACGTGTAACACCCATAGACATTATCAAAGATAAGATCCAGAGACCCATGGTAATCCGCCATGTCTTCCCATCCTGTTTGCTCAAGACAGAAAGGAAGACACCACTGACGCCTCAGCCCAAGAGAAGCGATCCGCTCACCTCCAAGCGCAACTCCGCCTCAAGCCGAGATCTCACTTTCCGACCTACACCGCCCCTCATACCCGCCACTGAAGAACTGTGGCTCGATCAAATCACTTCCACCTTAGCTTACGCCTCGTCAGTTTAACTATCATCCAGGCCGCCCGGCTTCCTCGCTTAGCCTCGTCTCTTCTTTCTCCCGCCCGGATAATGCCAGAGCCAGCCATCCTCGAGCCTTCATTCCTTCTAATGTTCCAGCGGTTGCCTTGGCCAGAGAAGTAGTTAAGGTGTGATGATGCGAGACGACCGATTATGACATACAAATCACGCTCTGATCATCCAAAGGGACAAGAACTCAGCCAGTGAAAATATGTCCCAGATACATCACACCAAAAATGGTCAAGAGTTAAGTAAATACTTTGACACAAAACTAGAACTACTACGCTTAGGACTCTGACTTACAAGATCCACGACCGCTGGAAGTTGTGATTGTGGATGATTGACACCAAAAGTGCTACTTTACACCCTTATTACAGGTTTTGAGCACTTTGTGTACCAATTAGCCTAATTAACCTAATTGGCATGTTAAGGACCCAGCAAGCTACGAATCAAATTCAGGCAAGCACTGCTTACGCTTTATAACGTAGATAGATTCAACCACCACAGGAGAATCCAAGTTCACTCATACAGAAATCAAACCAAGAAAAGAGAAGGTGAAGAAAAAGTTAAGAAATGGAGTAGGATTACTAAATTTCATCATAAATTTCTCACCTCGCGCACCGCTCAAGCTCTCCCACTATCGAATGTTCGCTTGACTTTTGACTTTTGTTCCTCCTCTTCTGATTTATTCCCATTTTTGTCCCTCAAACAAGCATTTCTTTTACTGTTATTTTGTATTTTGTTGGCTTTGGGCAAGATTGCAAGCCCAAGCAAACACCGTAGAATGAGGTGAGACTTTGTCTTTCTTCTTATTAATGTACCTTGGTAGCTTTTTAATGTTCCCATCTTTTTCATTTCTTTCTCCTTTTCCCCTCACTTTCTCCTTTCTCACTTCCAGCCAAATTATCCACAGTATGGAAAATTTCTGATGGTGAGGAAAGAACCTTTTTCTTCAGTAGAAGGCTATCAAGTAATATGATACTACAACAAATTATAAACAGAAACAGATTGCAAATAGAGGGACACTTAGATGAATGATTTTCGCCCAGTATATAATTTGTGACTAAATCAAAATTTGATCCATGAAACATTTCACATTTTGGGCCTTCCGCAGAATGAGAACAAAACATCCATGGAAAATATTCTGATGTTGAACTTTATTAGAATTATTAATAGCATTTTGAATGGACATTAGTAATAATATTTCATCCCTAAAGAAAAATAAATTAGACAATTTCAAATAGTCTTAGAATTACAAACTTATTATGGATCTAAATCTTGTCATATAATAAAATTTAGTCCTGTGTAATAAACCCGATTCTAAATAAACATCAATTTTTTTTGTCCACTATCCTTAGAAATATCAAAACTCCATACCTCAACAACAAAACCATTCTGGTAATAAATTAGTAAATCTAATCTTCCCTTCAAAATCTAAATCCGAAACCATCCCGGTGTTCCCACCAACAAAAACATCATTAATACCCCAGGTAATTGAAGACCACTACCTAGTTTCATACTTGAAGCACACATTATTTAATAATTTAACATATTTATGATTACTTTATTTTTTCAATCAAAACTAATGTAATCATTTAGAACTATATTCATAAGAAATAAAATTTGGTAAACGTTAATTCACCATCAATATTAATGAGTAAAAAATTATTAGTTTGATTTTATTTATTAACTAATACAAAAATTAATGACAACTATAATGATTTGAGAGGTTTTAAAAAACAACCATTCTACAGAGAATATTATTAATAATATAAATTTTTAAAGTATTATATTGCAGAAGAATAAATGTTTATAAAATAGTTTAAAAAATTTTTACAATAGCTTTTATTTAATTAAATATAAATAACTAATCTCCTTCCTGCTTTTGTAAAGTGTTTATTGGTACTGTTTAAACTAATATCACGTATTTTGTATGAATATAACATAGTCTTGAATTTCATATACTGTTTATATATTATAATCTAGTTTTTCTAGTAGTTCATCTGATGAATAATAATAGCATTATGGATGTCTTGATTTTTAGGGCTAATTTTTGGGTAAAAGGAAACACTTTGTTTTAACTTTATGGAAGGCATCAAAATGATGCTATGGAAAACAGATTATATATTTCCACAACTCAAGCCTCTCATGTGTGGTTTCAAATTTCGATAAAATCCACTGTTCTGAAGTAAAAGATCATCTTCCTGAGCTCAGAGTCCTGGTCTAGGGAAGCAGAGGTAGAGTTTCGCCATGGGAGAGAGCTTTTCCGAGGCCAACCTCGAAGATTAATATTCTATAGTAAGATGATGCATCAGGTTTCATTATCAGGTGGAGCTTTAATACCTGATTTTCAATGATCCCGTGGTTCCAGCTTGTTGACATCCCATTAGAGAATTCATTAAATTATTTATGCTTTTGATACACTCATATAGGTTGAGGGCTGGAGCCATTCTTTGTTCATTATTCTCTATTTTTACTTAATTTCTCCTGTCCATTAAAAATTAAACCAGAAACTTTCTTCCTCCAAATGGCTCAGACTGTAGATCTATGGAATTGGCAAAGAAGGTGCTTTTCTTTCCAAAGATAGAATTAAAGCCTCTGTCATCATATATGCAAATCTGCATTCAACCCTTCTTTTTTACTTTTTCCTTTCTTTTCAAGTCTTCGGCTGCTCATAATTCAAAGATATTGCTCAAGTAAATGCTCTGCCATAATCCAAGTAATGTTTCCTTTTGAATATTAATCAAGTTGTTTGAGAATAAAACCAATGATAGTATCTCTCTTCTTTAGCCATCACCTTACCATCCTTCCCAGAATCTAGTGTCCTAACATGGTACTCGGGAGTGCCACCTTCTTGTTATCTCTTTCTCATAGTTCCTCCATGAGGTAGAAAGACCATTGATACAGTAATCACTCTCTAGTAATCAGTGATGATATCAAATTCAATTTTGTCAGAGTGAGCTGCTATTATAGATGGGAGATACCATCTTAAGATTTTCTCTCTATGAGTAAATTTTAGTAAATGAACAATCATCTATCATTTATTTTGAGTTTTGGAGTTTTATTAGAAAATAAAAAGAAATAGAGAGAGATGAATCTTTTCATGCAAAAGGTCTAGAATGAGATCAATAGGGACAGATGGGATTTTAGGTTTCCAAATTTTTGCATAAAACCGATCATCTTGAGTTTTTTTTTGCTTTGTTAAGAAAATAAAAAGGAATAGAAGATAGTTAAAATTTTTTTCATAAGGTTTCAGAATGAGGACTGAATATTATGGACATGGGAATTTTTTCTAACATTTATGAACCAGCTTTTGAGTTTAATGGCTGATTCATAGTAGAGGATGTTTGTCCAAAATTACAAGCTCACAAGAGAGCTAACTAATATTCATCTCTCACTAGCTTCCTCTAATCTTCCTCTTTTCATCATATTCTTATTGTATTTTATTTTTAATTTAATGTACAAGATATTAGAAATCGAGGGGTGGAGAAATTCCTGAAATAGAACCCAGTTCTCAAATTTCTCGTGGGAATTACTTGTTTTGTTTAATCCACTGATCCTCGTATGAACTTATTCTGATTTGTTGGCCTGCTGATGTTTTTTTATTTAAGCATGGTCATTTGATTTGTGTATCGCCACAAAGTCGGGGAAGTCTAAATGATTAGCTTTTTGAGTTTTCGCTTCATTTCTGGATTTCAGAAACAGAATGGTGAGAAGAGGCAAAGAGTTGCGTCTAGGGTTAAAAGCTTCTGCTTGAGCTTTTGTGTTTGAAGTTTTGAATCAAAAGAAAACTATGAATATGGTATATATTTTTTAAATTAAAACATCTAAAAGACTCAAAGAAATGGTGCATTGTCTTATCCCCAACCCCCACCTCTCCCTCAATCACAACGATACTCTTCAACTGCTTTTCACCTTTTACTCATTTGATCACAATTGGCATAACCACGACGATGATGCCTTATGTTTTTCCAACTTCGAGAGTAAAATTAAACGGTTAATGTAAAAAAATAGACACAAACATTTCCTAGGAAAATGTTGTTTTGTTTGTATTATGCCTGAATGGGCTCGCCTCCGCCAGCCTCCACCTCCCACCGCAGCTGAAGGGAACCTCCCGCTCTTCTCAGCCCTCACCTACCATCTTGAGTTTATCCATACAATATCTATATTTAAAAAGTTCTACCATTCAATTAATTTTGGGAAAAGCATGTACTGGTATTAAATAAATTTGAAAATAAAGACAAATAAGTTAAAAAAAATAAGAAACATAATTCAAAACATGAGATAAAATAATTAGTTTGATGGAGATACCTTAATCGATTATTTAAGATAGTATATACCGTAGTTAAAGTAATATTTTAAATGATTAAGATAATACTTATTTAAGTCATTATTTTATTTGTTTTTATTTTTGAATCCAATAACATGATACATAAATCTCAAAACTGAATTACAATTTTTAAAACCATTATATGTTAAAAAGAAATGAGACTATTCTGTATTATGTGATGTATCTAATTCATATATATATATATATATGTATAAGTATATGAATATTTATATGTATAGATTCCAAAACTAAGGACGAGATTTGGGGTAATGGTCTTCATAAGGTATTGGTCATCATACGTAAATATAGTATTATAAAATGGTAAGGGTAAATTTTGTCAACATTAAAATATAACACTAAAAAATTATATAACACTCAAAATGTGGATCATAAGGGAGATAGTTTGGTTTCATAATCCATATAAATGGTTTTATATTACACTCAAAATTATAAATAGAATTTATATTTTTCATCAAGGAACACATTAACCTTTATTCTTTGTTTAAATAGGCAGTTTCTCTAATTTGATTGAAAGAGAAAAAAAAAATTTCATACTCAGATGTTCTTATCACTTTTTGGTTGATTATTTGTTTTTTGATTTTTATCAATAGTTTAAGAGTCTCAATATATTTGTGATAAAATAACTTATGAACTTTGTAAATACAAAAAGATCTTACATTGCTAACTATCCTAAATATAACTTAAAAGAGGTTGAGCTTAACCTTGTTTAGCAATAACCATAAAAACATTCACCTGGCAAGTTTGATAACGTTTTGGCTTATTATTTATTTTGTTGATTGTTGCTGTGAGGAAAAGTCGACAGATTAATTAGTCAAGGCTATTGAGAAAAGCCATCCATCTCGGATTCAGGTAATTAATGTTTATATTTATAAATTGATAGTTTTTTTTTGCTATGTTTCATTTTTATTCAAATTTTATATTTTTTCTAATATATGCACAAAGAATATAGCAAAGACTCTTATGTAAGACTTTATGTAGCAAAAGAATATGAGAATATTATATTCCACCAGGATTTATTGCCTAAAATTTTTTTTCCTTTCTATTACACAAATGTAAACATGGATAAAACTTGGATTTATTTAAAAAATGGTCGCTCAGATATGGAAGGAGTCTCGCCTTTATGAAATTGTGGAAAGATAACTTTATGCAAAAATGTGTAGAAAGGATGTCCATATAGATTGTTTGAATCTATATGTTTGGAGCCAAGATGTAGTTTTTGATCATCTTTTAATCATAAGATTGATAGATTTACAATCATGGATATTTCCATGGGGAAAAATCTAATTATAATGTCACAAAGGATCATTCTTAATAATCAATCAGAGGTTGTTGACACGGAGTTCCACTAAATGATGAGATAGAAGATGATGGGATCCAAGAGATGAAAGTGTTAGATGACAAATTATATATAGGTAATGGCTTAGGTAATATTGCTAGAAGATGATAAATACAAGAACTACACAGAAGAAAGTTTTGATGAATTAATAGTGAAGCTCAACAAGAATTATATTCAGTTGTTCAAAATTCTCTAAATTGTCTTTCTAAGAGTTAAATTATTTATTTCTTAAAGTATATAACAAATGGAGCAATAAGTCTTTTGACATGTTGCTTGATTTGTTCATAAGTGTTACCTAATGGTGGGATTCTCCTGCAATCTCACTATGAGGCTCTAAAGATGTTAAATGATTTGGATTGGGTATATCTATTCAAGTGTTTGCAAGTAAGGATTGTGCACTATTTTTGGAAGAGTTTGACAATGTGAACAATGTCCTACATGTGAAATAGATGGAAATGGATGATGGTAAAGGTAAGAAGATCCTGGCAAGATATTGCGCTATTTTCCTTTTAAAGTCAAAGCTTCAAAAAACTATTTTTGACTAGGTAAAACCGCCGCAGAGTAGAGAGATGGCATATGAAAAAAGAGAGTTATTGATGAAAAATTTTAAGGCATCCCATTGATGGTAAATCAAGAAAGATTTATACAATGCATTGTTTTCCCCAAGAATCTCGTAATGTTCAGCTTGGCCTAGCAACCCGATGGTAGGTTTTAATCCATTTGGGAATAGAGTAATTTTATAGTATGTGGCCTTTAATTTCTACCAGATAATCTCCTCTCCTTGGAAATGTATGAAAAGGAATTCTCTATAATGTCATTGCTTATTCCAGACCTATTTCAATCGGGAAAGGACATTGATGTATACCACAAATTTTTTATGGATGAGTTAAAAGAGTTATAAATTGTGTGAGAGACATACATGATGCACTGGGCAAAAATTTTCTAAATGCGAGCGGTTTTATAGACTAAATGATTTTCCAACTTTATGGTATGATGTCCGTCAATGTTAACAAAAGGATACACGCTTGTCCTACTTGTAAAAGATATAGTTCCTGATTAAGGAGCAAAATTTGCTGTATGGGACACGTCGCTTACCTTCAAATCATAGTTAGCTAAAAAGCAAGAAATTTAATGGTAAGACAGAACATGGAGTAGCACCAATAGAGTTATCCGTGATGATATTTATGTTATATCCAGAAATTTGAATGATGTAAGTTTGGTGCATCCAGTAGCAAAAAGAAAACGCTCTTAAATAGAGTTGAATTGACCAAAAAAGTATTTTTTTTTATTTCATTTTATTGTATAGATTAAAATTGAGGTATAATTTGATGTAATGTATATCTAAAAGAATATTTGTGATAGCATTTTGGGAAATATTATTGAATATCGAGGGTAAAAACAGTTATGATATATTCAAAGCAAGTGCAAGATTGGAAGACATGAACATGGGAAAGGAGTTGCATTTGATAAAGATAAGTGATGGAAATATGTAATGCCAAAGAAGATGTTATACTTTATCTAAGGCTTTAGAGGCAAGGGTTTTGTGAATTTTAAAACTGTGAAGTTTCCTGATGGGTATGCTTCAAACACTCTTATGTGTATCGATAAATGATGGCAAGATATCAGGCTGAAGAGTCATGATTGCCATGTTCTTTTGCAACACCATTCCCTATTGGCACTGTGGATACCTAAAGAAGGAGGTGTCCTGATGTCTTTGACAGAGTTGGGACATTTTTCAAACAACTTTTGTTGTAAGACTTTTGGTGTAGAAGAAATAGAGAAAATGAAGTCTCCATTATGTTGTAATTCTTTTGCAAGTTGAAAATGTATCTTTCCACCAGCTTTCTTTGATATAATATGCATTTGGCAATCCATTTGCCAAACGAGGCGCCGCCAGGTCCATTCAAAATGATGGATGTTTCACACCGAACGTAAGATTTACTTTACAAAGTGTGTTCTTTTTAATGACTTGTGGAATAATTTATAGATTATAACTTTGAATATGTTTTTGTAGAGAGTTAGGTGATCATGTTTAATGTTCAAACAAGGCTCACCCCGAGGGCTCAATTTCCTAAGAGCATCGAATGAATAATAGGCTTTTATTCAACAAAATTTTGCATGGAATTGAAACTCAATTAGAGAAGAAAAGGAATAATGATATAGCAGAGATGGTGGATTGTCTTGGCTTTCTGAAACTTAGACTAGTTGAGCGCAATATGTTGACTCCTGAAAGATTTGAAAGAGCTCATTGGTATATTCTAAGTAATTGTGCTGAAGTAGAACCATATATGAGGCAAGTGTTACTTGACATTTAATGATTACTTGTGGTGTTTTCCACATATGATGGCTTGACAATGTTATTTTTAGAGCACACATGGAACAACTTGTGCAAGACAATCCATTGAATGTAGAAGATAGACAAAGCTGAGTTTCTTTATGGTTTAAGAAAAGTAAGTAATTTTAAAAACACATGTTTATATACAATAATATAGATATAGATTCAATTTTTGAGTACAAATATCTCGCTCCTGAGTGATTTTTTTTGGCAGAGATGCATTTATATATACACAATCATTCACCGTGTTACTAAGTACATTATTATATGTTTTAGCATGTGGACCAGATGTTAGTTAAGAAATATACTCAGGATTGTCAATGCATATAAGGTCGTGCTACCAAGATCGTGATAGTCTATCGAAGACCCAAAATAGTGGGTTACGGTTGAGGGAATCATGGTGATAATGTTATTGATTTTTATGGAGTCGAATCGATATTTTCAGTTAGATTTATTTAACATAAAGACGGGCCAGGTTTTCAAATGAGTGGTTTGATCTCAAGAGAAAATCCAGATACAGTATAGATGGCTATATTATTAGCGCACGTTAGTCTAGACTTGGCATGAAATGATTCATATGTACTGCCAGTTAAGCCAACAGATTTTTTATGTCAACAGACACAAAGTTGGGAAATACTCAGGAGAGTTGTGCAAAGTTTCAATGAGACATGTATTTGGATGTTCCTAAATGCAAAAATGATTCCATGATATTTCAATGATGAAGTGTAATGTATGATGGGATTTACAAGAGCAAGAATGTTTATTATGTCAGTTCAAGAAATGGATTTATTGCAGGAGATGATATGGATCCCTAAATTTTAGACAATAATATAATTGAGAACAATATAAGAACTGAATTTGTTAATGAGAGAAGAAGACGCTCTTAGAAGAGCATTATATGGTGTTAAGAAGAAGCTAATCTTATTAGGTGATGAAGAGGTGATGTTGGCATCAATGTCTTTCCATTTCACGAAGTTAATTTGTACGCGTTTTAAGTTGTTTCTTCCATAAAGTTGTAGTTATGTTTAATATGCCAAAAGAGTTAAGTCTCATTTTTATTGTTTGACCGTAATAGGTGTTGAGAAAAATGTGGTTTCGCATACGGGCCGTTGTAAGAAGTGGCGCGCCGGAACAAGTAGTCCTTCAAATGTATCCACAAGTTGCACTTACCTTCAACAACAAATATCTAACGCTGAATCATTTTGAGTCAGCTCAACCTCACTTAGGCCATCAATCTGTAACTCATCAGATGTCCAATCAACTCTAATCAAAAAGAGGTGTAAAAGTGTGTAAAGTGGTCTATTCATTGAATTTATCAAGCTGTATTCTATTTTTTTCATAAATCATTGATAACAACAAAACTCAATTTGTCCATTAAATTTTATTGTATAGTCAATCCGAGCAACGTGAGGTCGTACTTTAGGCAAAGGATTGAGAAAATGAACAAAGCAAATATACAAGAAGCTGGAAAATTACTATTACGTAAAAGGAAGGCCATAATTAATAGGAGTTCTACAATCGTAAAAAGCTAAATCGCTTGGGATTCATATCTAGAGTGCATACCGTGGCTAACAAAATGGCTGATGAGGATGATGATTTTTAATCTGCAATGGATCATTTGGAAGTGTAAGTGAAAAATATATTCTATATTTGCAACTCCATGATCATTTAGAAATCCAAAGGTTCCACCACAGTCATTAGTTAAGGAGGCATACCATTAGTATGTAGGCTGTGATTCCTTACTGATTATAAAATTATTGACATCTTTGGTGCTTCATCTTCTTTGCTCCCAAAACTCACACTTCAGCTTTTTATCTAAATAACATTGTGTTTATTGATATGCCTGTAGCAATTTTTTCATTCAGAGTGCCACAATTTTCTTCAATCAAATTTTTTATTTGTCAAGGTAGTTTATCGGGGTTCTTGGTATATCATATACAGGAATGAATTTGTACAGTCTTGTTTGTTTGTAGTTTCATTTCAGTAATTGTTCGACAAATTTATGACCATCCGAAAGTCGTGACAAACTTAAGATGCAGTAATCTATCCTTTATATAATACAATAACTAACCCTTCTTGTGTGCTATTTTAGAATGATGGCATTCACCTTTTCTACTTAAAGCAAAAGTAGTTAATATTTTTAAATTGCACCAAATTCGTTGGAATTCTAAAATATCCAGTAACTCATGTTATATTTATAACAATGTCTTATCAATTTCACAGATTTAGAGATATTACTTGATATTCACTTTTTTCTCAAGGTCACCTTCCCACTTGTTTCTTAAGACATTGATTTATGAAGTTGTAGTTTTTTGTGAAATCCATAGGAGATGTTGAATAGAAAATAGGAATTAGTTATGTATTACTACAATTGCTGAAGTTTAAAATTTTCAAATCGTTTTCTAGAAGTATGAAGCAGAAGTTATGACAACCAACTGTAGGTGTATTTTTCTGGTTCATCCATTGGTCGTGTGAGAAAGCTTTTATTTTATTTTTAGAATCTTAGTGTAGTTGTTTTATTGCAATGACTCTCTCTTTTCTTTTCTTTAAACAAGTAGACAGTATGTAAAACCTTGGAATTTCACCTCCAATCCGGCTTATCATAATTTTTACTACAATTTCATTTACTTACATGTTTCTTATCTATATTTATCACTATTCTAAAAAAAAAAATTACATGTGCTTAGATATATTGTTGAGTATAAGACGATGGCATACGCACAAGATTCAACAAATTTTGAATACCAATCCTGAATGCATTGTATACTTTTGTACAAGCATTTTAATAAGTTTGATTCATGAGGATGTAGAAGCAAATAAACTTTGAGAATTTGACTTTAAGATAATCAGGAAACTCTTTTCAACATATTGGAATGATCCTATTGTTAAGGTATATTATCAAAATGTTAATCTATTAATCAAGTTAATGGATATCACTTTGAATTGTTGGATTTAAATTAATCATTGTAGGCAAATGTGCTCAAATGTCAGCCAAACTTGATAAGCTAAACATATCACAATCAAGGATCGGCTGCTTTTGTTGTTGTCTCTGAAATGAAATTGCATGTTGGGAAATTAACAAACTTTAGTTTTAATTGATTGACTTGTGACTTTATCTTCATATGTTATTTTATGTAATAGGAGGAGAAATTACTTGATGGGAAGAGGTGATCAATTTCTTTTCACAAGTTCACACATTTTAAAGAAGGAAAGGATGGTCGACTCCAGTGGCAGAGTCAAAATATGTAAGTATAATTGTTATGCTATATATTATAACTCTAAGTCATGATTTACATATTAATCTTCATTTTATTATTCTAAATTTTAGAAGGAAATGATGGAATCATAGAGAAATTCAAGAAGAAGGAAATGTTTAAGTCCTGATGAAATTTGCGAATGAATTGGAATTGATCTCATACATCAAAGGTCTGCTGGAGAGGCCTAAACCAAAGAAAAGGACAAACTAAATGCCAAATACGTGCTTGAGGGAAAACCTTTAAAGAGAAAGACGTGGGAGAGGTTAAATTTGGTTGATAGAGTAGATTATTTGACTAGCCAGCTTGGAAAATCACAGAGGGTTTGGGATGATCATTGGCAAATCAAGAAAATTTTGGGAAATTGGGCAGAGTCACACAAGAGAAGATGTTTATGTTTCTTACAAAAATGGTCAGCGTCTAATTAACTCATATTTCTTCAGAAAGATTTGCAGAAATGATTCAATTTTTACCTTCCTTAAAGTTTACTTCAATTTGATTTTACATAATGATATGTTCTTTTGTTGTCCATTGTAGGTGCAGGAAGAGAAGAGATGCGATTCCACTAGCTAGTTGATCGTTTCACTTTTTGAGTTTTTAGATTTTATATATGAATTCTAACATGGGTATGTTAAGTAGATGCTATAATATAATATTTGCAGCCTTCATATGTTAAATACTTAATTTATTAATGTCAGGTACTATGCATGATTATATTTTAACTTCAAACATTATGTTTTATGACAATGTTATTTTGTTATAATTTTATTTTAGATATTAATAAAATTGCTTATACAATTGACATAATAAGATATAGAATTTTATTTGTATATAATAGTAAAACAAAAGAATTGAGGTGTGGTGAATTTTTTTCCAGAATAATTGGTGACGCAACAAATTTCTATCCACACTAACAATAACAACCTTAGAACGAAATGGTATTTGTCATCAATTTTGATTATAACACTTTATGGACGAATGTATTTGTCCCTAATTTCGATCATTCAACCTGTGGACAAAATGGTATTGGGTCAATAATTCTCATCATAACTCCTGTGAGAAATAGTTTCGTCTCCAATTATGATAGTTAACCTTGACGAAGAAGCTGTCTCTAATTTAACAATTGTGGACCAAAATTTTTGTCCCCAAAATGGTCCATTCAACTTTTAACATCCAACTTTTCAGGATCGAAATATCCTTTCTGTGGAATTAATAGCATATAAATTTAGGGACAAAAATGTCATCCCGTATATAGGGTTTATCAGGACTTAAACTATTTTCGCCTCCACAATCATATAATATTTAGGGACGGTTTCATTAATTGGTCCACAATTATCTTTACCACAACCTTAGAGAGATCGCTATTTTCGGGCCATCCATTAACATTCTTAGACGAATTTAGATATCCTCGTGGACGAAATTTTTTTCATCCAGACCATTATTTTGTTGTGGTAGTGGATACATGGTAAACCGAGGGTCTCTTCTTGTTTCAACGCAGAGTCAACGCACTACATGCCTCCTTAACTATAAGGCTTAAACTTGATGCACCAATGAACATCATATATTTGATAATCTTGTGGTTACAGTGGATGCTATTGTTAGATCCAATCGAGTCCATTATTACTGCGTATTAGTCACCGAAGGTGGGCCAGAGACTCGCTTTCCAATCGCTTTAATCAACATGCCTGAATACCATTTTCCAAAGGATAGTTATTGGGTTCGCTTTTATAGCCAAACAGCATCCTGGTCGGAAAAGTCGACTATAGTCATCCTTCCTAACGAGGAAAGTAGACATGAGGGACCCTCAAGTACCTTTAGAACCCAAACTCAAAGAGTCTGGATGCTTCATGAATTCTCTTTTTCTATTTATTTCATTTTATTTTTAAGCCTAAACAATTCAACCCAATCGTTTTTAAACAAACCCAAAATCCAAACCAAATTCACTCATTTGGGACTTAACTACAAGTCATTTGTAGAAGAAAACCCATCCATGTGAGCTCAATTCCTAGAGTTCACTATAATTGCTAGTGGCCATGCCACAAAGAAGGAAGGTTTAAGTTTATAAATTTTGTTGATTCCCGATACCATATTGTACATGAATCGGTGACAGAATATCCAGATTCGCGCTATAGGTTGGGGATATCCTCTTTATCAACATAAATAGAAGCTGGGATGAGTGCATTATTCGAAGCGAGCCGCCACATCTTAAAGTAATTTGGATACATGTCGTGCATTCGCGTCACCAAGGATTTGTCCTCATTGAGGGGGTTCCAATGATTGAGCGATTTTCAAAGACGCCCTCAAGATCCTAAGGCCGCGATTCAATAGTGAACCCTTCCAATGGCGGAACATACGACATACAATCACCCGGCCAGGGAACCTTTCTTGTCATTGTCCTAAGGCCAGACCTAGGCGAGGATGCTAGAGCAATAACTACCCCTGATGGGGCACCTATTCTAACCTTTTCAACATTTGGAGGACTCACAGCCGGAATCTCTACCTCTAAAGTTATATTTGCCTCATTCAGGCAAACCCCCAGGGTCGGCTAGTCATTGAGGTTGGGATTCACATGATTCATTTAGACCATGGCCCCATCTCCGCTGCTTCCCCTTCATCAGAGACCTAGGTCGCTTATCCTCGACCAGAGGTGTCTCGCACTCCCTGAGGGTCAAGGCACCATTGATTTCGGCACAACAAAGGAGTTGAAAATTGTTCTTCCATGACAGTTCAACATCTACACCACAAACTAGAAAACTTTCGCCTAGCCAACTACCTTCACCTGGTCAGACTGCCTTCTTTTACAAGCCGAGGGCCAACCCGTGGACTCTAAGGCTAACTAACATGGGTAGACTTTACTGTCCCCTGCAGTGGGCCTATTGAGAGGAGTCATTGGGACCAATTCAAGATCGGGAGAACAAAGTGCCCCCCAACACTACTCGGGAACCCATAGATAACAAGGAAAAGAGCTACCACCTAAATCTTGCAAATTATTCACCATCAATAGAAGCTCATGATTGCGTCTGGTCATATTCCATGCAACCACCCATGTTCTCCACTAAACCAAATTTTATTAATCCAGCTTACTAATTCGCCTAGCATGCATTCATTCGAACTAAAATAAGGAAAACAAAAGTACATCGTATATAATTCAAACAGAAGAGAACGGCAGCAACCTAGCTAAAACAAACCTGAGAACACCAAAATTAAATCACAATGAAGGAAGATCCATTTGAGTTCGGTGGTTCTGATACCAAGGGCCCCTAACATGACAACCCTCTACAACTGAGAATCGTAGCTCAGCTTACAAACTAAAGCTTTTAATTATGGGTGGACATCGACAGTCTACCCCTAGTCCCAAGCTTCAGTGTATAAGCAAAGAAAATATCCCCAACAGAGATATCCATCCCAGACAGTAATATTGAAAGAATAATCGCAACCCATCGAATCCAAATAACGCTCGATGGAAAGCAGTAGATGTGCCCCGAGAAACATAGAAACTATTTCACCAATGACGATACAGGGAAGTGAAGTCCAGCCTATAGACCCCCTAATTTTTCCTCAACATCAGACAGATCCAGAAAGTCACACTAATTCATTGTTCATGAGCAGTAATCATTACTTTTGGCTAGTCTGGCTCGAGCCCCAAAGGGCTTGTATGTGGTCCATTGAGTGCGTATGTAGTCCTTACTCAGAGTGTCATCGTGGGCTTGTTTTTTAGTTATTGGCATCATTCCATAGCAGCAAGTAGTCCTCTCAGGTCGTAATCAACTGAGCTTATTGAGTAATTGAGCGCTTGGGCTCAAGCTCGATCATATTCCTCATTCTAACTCGAAATCATGTGCCAAGTATTTCTTGTTGACTCTAATCATTGAAGAATTTACAAAAAAAAATTTGAGAATTTTATCAATTAGATTGACTGGTTGGAACCAGCTCATCCGCCATTAATGATTTCCGCTTGAAGTTCATTATTCGAAAGCAGTTCACCAAATTGAGCACTGTTTGTTTTTATTACATCTCCTCATCTAGACTTGAAATCATGCAACATTTATTTTTTAGAACTTTACTATCTACTGGAACAAATAAATTTTAAATTTTTTCTCTAACTGCCCACTTCTGGGAACCTGTCAACCTCGCATCATTGTTCCAACTCAGTTTAAAGCACTCCATTTTGGTGATTGGAGCCCAATCCCTACTTGTTTAAATTACAAGCTCCAAATCAGTCCTAGGCATTTGTTTAAATTAGTTTTGGGCTATACTATTTCATGGGTTGCTTGAAACCCACGAGTCGACTAAACTCAGGTTAAGTAAATGATAAATGTGGCCAGCTTAATCTCTCACAGAAGAGGAGTGCTTATATGAGTTTGGGAACCGAGACCGATTTGGGGGAGTTCCAGGACTGAAGGTACAAAATGGATAGTCTAAATGTTTATAAGGAAAAGGAAGCAAAAAAAAAAAAATGAAAAGAAGGGAGAAAGGAGAGCAGGAAAGGATGATATAAAAGAACAAATAAGAGTGATTTGTGGATTCTCCAGATCCAAAGGGAGTGTTTCTTCTCATTTTGAAGGGGGTTTCTAAAGTTTGAGGAGGATACCAGGTTTTGAGGTAGAAAGAAGGAAGACAAAGGGGAGTGTCAGAATCCTAAGGGCATGAACGCTAGGTGTTTCTAGTATCGCTTCTTTGCGCTTGTCTTGGGTTTCCTTGATGTTTGCACTTAGTTTTAGGGCACCAGAATTGTTCTGGACCTAGTTTCAACATTCGGAGTTAGAATTGTACTAAATTTGTTTGTTGAATTTCGACTCTCTTGTGGGAAAGATTCTCACAAATTTTGAGATTGCTTCAACCAAATGACAGTTGAAACCATTAGTGGTGTTCATTTAAGTTCATTTTCGAAATTAACATAGGTAATAGGCATTGCTCGACTGGGTTCTCATTATTCGGAGTTGAATTGTACTCCATTTATTTTGTTGAATTAGTGACTATAGAGAATTCATAACGAGAACTCTCTCAACCTGGAGACTGGCTAGAAACCCCCATCAACCGGTCACAAGGTGTTTTTCTAATGTTGGTATATACTAGAATTATTGACTGATTCATAGCCATTCAGAGTCGAATTGTACCTGTTTATTTGCATTCTAACTATTTAAGAAGAAATATTTGAAAATTTTGAGAATCGTTTTCTTAAACCTACTGAATCGGGTCGGGAAACCTGATTATCCAGCTTCGCATTAAGTTCCGCTTTTCAAAACATCGCTAGGGTACTAGGCATTGCTTGATTGGTTCCAGCCATTTTGAGTCACAAATTGCAATTGTTTTTTTTGGGTTTCCTTCTATGAAGAATGTCAAAAATTTTATTTTACCAACTGCATCGACCTGCTAGGGAATTGATGTTTTTATTGTCAAAATTTGTAAGGGTAGTCTGATTTCAGCTTTCAATTCTGAAATGAAGACTTTATAGTGTGAGCTGCCCATTCATTCGTATCAGTGTAGGGCTATGTTTAGCTCCAAAATGGGATTTATAGAACCAGGTTAATGTGGTTCCATTTTGGACTGTAAGATCTAGGGTCTGCGCGGTCTGCTGGTGTTAGTTGGCTACCAGTAATCTAGTGTTTGTCGAAATCGAATCTCTTGAGATGAATTGACGTGTTTGTATAGTTGCAATAAGTATTGTGTAATCAATGAGTGGGCTGAGATGCATTATTTCTCCTAGCCTTTCTTTCTTTTGATATCATTCTTGAGAGATTGCTGTAAGTGCTTCAAATGTAGATCAACCTTCCCTACACCGCTAGGGCTGGGGGACCATGCATGTGCTTTAATGTCAGTGAATTTCCCATGACAGATTGTACTGAGTGTCATGCATACTCAGTGCGATTGGCTAACTTTATGTGTAGCTGGCTAGGACCGTGTACACGCCATTGCTTTTTTGGTTATTGAGTGTTCTGCAAGGCATGCTAGATACCACCAGGTGATCCGTTGTATGTTTAGCCTCTGAGGTTATCCGATCTTTGACCTGTATGCTCCCACTACCCAATTCACTAGTAGGGATCGAGCGGCCTGTAGGTGCTTCTCATATGGAGGCACCTCCCGATAGGTAACCTCGATCCCCAACCCGAATCTAGTTTTCAGACCGCCCAATTGAGCTAATGAGGGTTTTTTGTTCTACTTGATTTTCCCCGAATAAAGGAAATAAAAGTGGCGACTCTAAAACACAACCGTCTCTCACTAGGGATGGATTAAAAGCTCTAAAATCAACTTCAACGTTACATTAGTGAGTTGCGCCGCCAGCCCGAAGGATCTGGGTAGGGTCCACAAACCGTGACTCATTTAAGGATCAACTAAGAATCTCTTTGCTTTTACAAGAGGGTTGCTTCGAACTCTGAGTCAAGAGGCTGGAGCACACATGTTCATTGACCAAGAGACACACTTTAGGTTCAAGGCCAAATGACCAACAGATCACTTACCTAGTTGGCATTTAGCATTAATTTCAGGTTTGTTTGTGCTGAGTGCACCACCTATTGATCTTAGGTGCTGCTCTGCAAGACTTTAGAAGCCTAGCCATATGTTTCATTGGAATAATAGATGGTTAGTTTCAGGTGTATATTCCGTGGTAGGTAGTTTGCTCTTACTACGACCGCTTACTGATTGACTACTCCTCTCTGCATGACCGTTTGATTTGTTTTGTGTTAGGGTGCGCCTTGTATCCCCTTGTTTACTTAATCACTAGTCTTTGGTCGTATTCATTCCCCATAGATTGCTTCAGTTTCCTCGAGTCAGCCCCTACCTGCTCGTCGACCAAGCTAGAGTTTGGAGTAGGCCCAGCATAGGGCTATATCAATGTTTTGAAGCACAAGATGATGATATCCGAGCAATGAAGACTTGTATATCCCTGAGCTGGATTTCATGGATACATGCGTGGCCAGTGTGTCATTTTAATTGTTGGTTAAGATCTTAGGTTACGAAAGGTAGTCTAAGTGCAGTCATCTAGCTTTTAGGACTCACCTTTTCCCATTGTCAGCTTTTGAGCTACATTAACCATGAGGTATCACCATGTCATAATCCCGCTCTTAGTTTTAGAAGCTACATATCGGGCTTTAGCTGTTGACATCATCGGGCTATCTTCTCGCAGATTTAGTCATACATTATTGGTTTGATTACATGATTGAAGAGTGGAATTGACATAATTCTTTCCTTTGAAGGATTGTTGATTATCCAACTAAGTTCCCCTGAGTTTGATCTGATAGAAGGTAGACTTATTAGAGGATCAAATTCACACAGTCATTTAGAGAAGATATCATATCATAGACATGGACCTCAAGATGCACTGCTAGACCAACAATGAGATTATCGATACCACGGCATCTCTGATATATTGGGACTAGGACAGAGATTAATGGGCACAGCCCAACCATTGCCACTGAGCACTGCAGACTCTACCGGGACCTCCACCACGCACCCATTCAATCAGCTCCCAGGAAATGGAGCATTTGTACCCATACTACGTGAATGATCACGCCATCTCCTCAGAAGGGCCCCCGATAGATTAATAGTCGATGACACCCAGGCCCGTGATTGAATATGTAGAGGATCAGGTCCGGTGGTACGTTTCATTGAGTTATAAGTTGGGACTAGATGGTGACCTTCTAGTGGCAGTCTACAATAGAGTTCCCCAAGGTCGCACATTGATACATCTAAGAGGGTGCCCCGGGATCACCACAGGATTTATACAACGTTGTTAAGGCGCGGCAGACCTGGATGACAAACACTGAGGCATTCCTCATTATTGAATGGCGCTGGCCACATAGTTTTCCGCTTCAGATATCCATTCAGACGAGGACATGGATGATTTGGGATGAGTTTATCCAACAAATGCTTTTATCACTATAGCGGACGATCCCAGGGAGTCAGAGGCCCCCGGTTTTAAATGGATGAGCCGGGAAGCCACTATTTATCTCCATGGAGGAGAAGACAAGAAGGCAGAATATAGATATGACCTTAGAGCATGATCAAATCAGTAGCTGATTATGTACGCCACAACCTTCAAGCCCCGATTTTTCTGTATCCTACCGGGCTTCCATAAGATTTGATCTAGATCATTAGTTTATCTCTATGGAATCTTCGAGGAAGGCATAGTTATTAGAGGATTATGGCTTATCTTTACCTCCATATTCAAAGGAAGAAGCCTGGTCGGCCCTAGATCATCGGAGGTAGCCAAGATTAAGAATGAGCCATAGCTTTTCACACTCCGCTTCACAAACTCATGCCTATGAGATCTCCATCGGATGGTACAAGAGATCACAAACCAATTGCTCCCTATAGGCCTGACACAAAATTTTACTTATCTACATCCACCACCATATTAGTAGATATGCTACACAAGTACCCTTCGAGGCCACCGTGATAGTACCATTATAAAGCAGAGCACCGCCTCCACCAAGGTATCGCCAGGCGCGCTTACATAGACTGTAGATGCCACTAAGTTGAGTATCTGCAGGATTGTTGAAAGGGGTTTGATTGTTCCACTACTACCCAAGCCACCACCACATCCTACCCTACCAAGAGTTCGTGATTGCATTTTCATTGTGCTTACCATCGCAAGTTGCCATGATACGCAGAATAATCATAAGCATGTCAGATACCGCCATCGAGGACTTGATTGACTGGGGTTTGATGATTTGGGACGCTATAGTGACTGACCCGCCTCCCATTCATGAAGTTAGAACACCTCCACCCACTGAGGGTGTAGTATTTTGTTGAGTTTTGAGACCTAGATATTCATGATGGAGTACGCGATCGAAGGCCCACAACCCATCAATTTGGAGATATATATACTATTTGAGTGGATACACCTCTAGCCAGCAGATCCCTAGGCCATTCAAACTTATCCTAGATGAGGTTCCCAAACAGACTTCTTTCACTCACTCAGATACCATGAAGATGTTCCACCACAGACACCTTTCATTCTTTTCTCCTGAGGAGTACTGGAGTTTGTTCATAAGGATGTTCGACAGCCACACTATGGGAGGGTAGTTTCAAATTCTCCACCCGTTAATAGGCCATTTGCTGGCATATTAGCTAGAGAGGGATGTCTGAGAGAGGATGATGAGATTCTACGCCGCCACGCACTACACGTGCTTTTGTATATTCATCTGCAGCCTATCGACCTCATCCATTACCATAGAGATGCATTGGATCGCAGCACTCCCAGTCAGATCAGAGTTGACACTGCCACTACCCCTGAGGGGCTTATTCACTTTCTGACAGCCGACAGAGCTACATGCATTGCGTTTTCTGATGATGATTTACCACCTAAGGGGTTAGATCATGGTCGACCATTCAGCTGATGTTGCTCGTTTCAGCCGCTGCGCCATCCTGCCCCACGATAACTACTTCCAGCCGAACGCTTGTCTCAAGCACTGCCGGCTGCACCTGATTTTCACACACTTTGGGCCTTCTTCTACGCATTGTCGAGCTGGCGATACACATGTCATGATCGCCACGATAGTCCATACTATTCGTGTTTATATTCACGATCCTTTAACCGCTTCGTCGGCCTTGATCTAAGAGGTGGTGTTGAATCATCTTCCTTCACTGTGGCTGAAGTTCATACATGAGGCGCATTCATCACAGTCACACTGGGCAGATGTTGTTACGCCTTCGGGAGCCTATGTTACACGCCACAGCAGGGATGGGACCGACATGCATTTGATCCATGACATGAGGCTTAGGTTGTCGCTTAGAGGATACGCAAAAACTGGTGCCTATGTTCGACGCACAAAGAACACTTTGGTACTTAGTATGATGAGAGGCATAACTCTAGATACCGCTTGGGGTAGCCAACAGCTAAAGGTGGTCATGTGAGTTTTTTACAGCCGATCACAATATCTTTATGGTTAGGTTGTTACACTCCTATGGTGGATGATGACGCCAGCAAAGCACGTCAGACAAGAGGGCTCGCCTGGGGTTCCATTTGATTATCCTCCGGCCTGATAATCACCTTTCAAGTTTGGTCACATTATTAGAAGATTAGAGCATGCACCCGCACAGGGGTAATCGATCATGCTTTTAGAGATACGATGGAATCATGTATCCAGTGACTCGGGATGTATGTGTTTTAGGTTGAGCACCATCAGTGGCACCGATGCCTTGCGAGAATAAAAACTCCAAACATCGGGGCCAGGTAGTTTGTTCTATGTTTCCCGAGGAGGTTCTTGACTATGAATCATCTATAGATTTGGGATGATATCGGGCGAGTGACTCTGATGTTTATTTGATGCGGCGGACATGATCAACACCGTCAGATTCCGGATGCACTTCAGCCCATTGTGCTTTTTGACATGTTTGGAGTTTATGATTGATTTTGAGGATGTGACACTTGTGATGCACGCGTTGATTCAATGGACATGATTTGACCGGGCTTATTCTGTAGATGCAGCTCACCTGGCTCAGTCATTTTTACGTGTTTAGGATTTATGCTAGAGATAAATGATGATGGATGAAATTGTTGCTTACTGATATTATTCATAATAATATTTCGTTGAGGAGCGTCCGACTCTCAGATCCACCTTCTTCTTTGACACATACGTCCAGTTATCACCTGCTTTGATGATATTTCTGATGGTAATAATGACATTAGTATTTTTGAGTATTTTCCTATGTCACAACATTTTCCTTTGATTACACCACCAACACCCATAGCACATATATATGATGTTGATGATGTGGGAGACACAGATGACCTAATCGTCCCGCCATAGGTGGATTCTCAGGCAGAGTAGCAAGAAACACCACTATATTGGTAGCACAAAGTTGAGGATTTTGGGACACCCAGATCAACCCATGGAGATTAGATTGGCTCTTCCCATTCCCATGAGAGAGGAGTAGATTTAATGACTTGTTTCAGTCATATTTGGATGTATTTGCATTATCACATGAGGACATGCCGCCTGATTCTTCGATAGTGCGTATCAATCATCTCATCACAGATGCTAGGCCATAGAAATGATAGACTACAATTCAGCTGAGTTTCCATGTTAAGGAAGAAATTCGCATAACTTAGTGTTGGTTTCTTGTCGTAAGGTTGAGTATCCATGAGATACTGTTATGTCACCTCGTTCATGAAGAGTTTAGTAATTTTCAGCGATTTGAATCAAAGATACCTAAGGATGATTTTCCTCTCACATTGATGTTGGTTGACATCACTACATGACATTCGATGTTGTCTTTCATGGATGGATTTTCTGGATATAATCGATTATGATGGTTCTGAAGATATGTGAGAAAGACTTCTTCATTAATGAGTGGGGTACTGCACGCTATTTGGTTATGCCAAGCATTTGGGTTGAAGAATGCAGGAGCCACTTGGTCGAGCTGCTACTACTTTGTTCCGGCATGATATGATGGCTAGAGATGTTGAAGGCAAAAAGATCATAAGATAATAAGTTCCAGATATGATCACTTAGTAGTCTTTTAAGGAAGGTTCATTGAGAGATCAGTCAGGGCCGAGGTTAACCTCCTGGGTTAGTGCACCTTGGGTATAATCTCTTTAGAGCCTGAAGGCATTGTTAGCACAGAATGGTATTGAGGCTGATCTCAGTTATCAAAGCCATACTTTCACCTGATATAGAAAATGTGTGAGCCTATTCTTCCGTCCAGAGAGGAAATTGAGCCTATAGTTTGAAATGATGATTGTCAAGTGCTTTTTAAAAATATTAAGAAAGGTTCCCTTTATTCTCCAATTTTAGTGCCTCCAAGGCCAGTAAGCAATCTTTACATTTCAGATTTGCTCTGGCTTTAAGACACAGTGGCCTTAGGAGGATGCATGCTAGCTCACTGACAGATTCAAAGAAGAGGCTGTTTGGTTTATTATCTCAAGGGTAAGAGGATGTCAACATACTGCAGATACATTATGATTAACGCCTCTGCTTATTAGTCAAATGTATACAGACTGAGGTTGTGACAGTATTCCAGCATTTTAATCACGTTGATTGTGAAGAGGTATCAGTCGATAGTCATTCAACGGCAGAGGCTCATGAGATGGTTAGTAATGTCATCACGAGTCGATATCCGTGATGTCACAGAAATTGCAAAGTGAAGCCGCGCTTGTCGCAACATCCTGGCTTCTTGGTTCAGATCCGATGAGAATCAGCCGACGCTGATTTCCGATGAGCGCCAATCATGGGGAACGAATGCATGGCCAGAATTTTTGATGGCTAAAATAATTAGTCGTGTCAGTATCGTATCCTATCATCACCCGTGATCATATTCCGCTCAACGAAGTGACACTTTGATCATCACAAGTTAATTTAATAAATAGTTCGTATTAGCATTCTTCAGACTCAGATCAGACCCGATGGGGTGAGTTGAGAACCGCCAGATCTAACTTGTTATTCTATAAAACCGGTAAGGAATGAGACCGCATGAAAGTTTCAAGCTCCAACATTCCTAACAGAGATTGTTAGTTGATAGTTTGATATGAGATATATACATCTACCTAGATTAGAACCATGAAGATGTAGTCACTGGCTTCAGAATTAGATTCATGTAATGATCAGTAAACTATCAGTTGATTCACTGTGTATGCAACCAACTATCGCATGTTTATCGAGATATTGAGACCTGTGATAAGCCACCTGTAACAGAGATTATCAGCCACGTGAGATATCACCCAGATGCACCACTAATATAGAGAGCATGGTATACGGTACCTGGATTTATAAAGCATATTGCTTGGAGGCACTGCAGACGTATGATGGGCAGCATAGAGGTTGATCGTGGCCTCCGTGGGGATCAATATGAGAGAGAGCCTGGAGTCTCAGGTCCAGGTTATGGAGGCATGCAACTACAGAAACCACAGGACTGCATGCATTTGAAGACACCATGGAGATTGCTAAAATAGTTTAGAGATAACCAAGGCAGATGTATGGAGATCGATACAATAAAGTACACCTTCCAGCCATACGCATCTAAGACCTCATTATTATGATAGAATATAATATTGGGAAGATCTTACCAAGTCTCTGAATGGCAAAGGAGGTTTTAGCTTCGCCATTGACTATTTCACCAAGTGCAGAAGCTATTCTCTTTCATGATCGATGCACAGCTATTAAATTCACGACTTATTATTCCGCCACAGGAGTCCCTGTAGTTTCACATTTCATAGAGGGGTATCAGTGTGGGTGCAAGGTGGACACACGCGATCTGCAGGTATCGCTGACACATCACACATACAGCATTACTTAATTTCGGGCAATTGAGGTCGGAATAAGAATAATGGGAGGATTTTGAGTGAAAGGTGGTCGGAATTTCTGATTATTCGGTAAAGTTCCTTTCTATCAGGGCTTATCACATCTTTTCTCGCACTCTACTAGAGCAACCCATATTCCTGTAAACATTGAGACTGGATGGATCTTCGAGAATGAAGATCAAAGTAAATAGAGGTCCGAAAATGAGTGGACCTGTGAACTCATATGACTAGCTTGGACCTCACAGAGAAGATTGAGCAGGACTGCAAATTAAACAAATAAAATGACCCAAATTAAAAAGGGTCGTCTGAGAAGGTTCAAAAAGTGTAACTGAACTTAAAGTCCTGGGGGATTGATCATGACCAGGCAAGTTTGTAACCCAGACTTAGAGTGGGTCGTATGTCAATTAGACTAACTTAAGTAGGGAGTGGATGACCAGACGAAACTAAACACTGGGCTTCACCAACAACTGGATCACAATTGAATGTCGGCGCGTGAACGTCGAGACAAATACTGAGAATAGTTTTACATTCCCCACAAACCGCATTAATATGACCTGCAGTGAGTTTAAACCTTGATTCTACAATATTAGGCCTTTTTTCATTTATCTCCCACACTTGACCTGTTGAGGACTCACCCTACAGCACGCTGAACTACTAACGGTTATGCGAGTAGATTAGCTATCTGCTTATTCTTCTGATCATTAGTGTGTTTCTTTCTTCTTCCATTTTGGTACTCCTCTTCCCCTTATCTTTGAGTTTGATATTTTCACTTTGATTCTTCTCTTGCAAAAGAGATGATGGTAACATCTGTAGTCCTGATAATATGTTAGGCTTGGTCACACCCTTCATCCTGTCCTGGGTACAGATCCAAAGGAGTCTCTGAGGGTAACATTTAGGTTTGGGATTCAAATTCAAGAAGGATTGTGTTAGTGTGGGTCTATCCACATCATATACTAGCCCTGACCAAAAAAGTGCAGTTACGCCATTCATATCACCTATTGGTATTCTTCCTGAGGTATGCACATCACTTATCAGCCAGACTAACAGCGCCTTGACTGGAGAATCATATTTTCTTGAGTGTGTGAGAGACTGAAGGATCCTTTTCCAGATCCGGGAGCGGCACAAGGAGGCTGGGGGGTTTTCTTTCACTAGGTCCCCAGATCATCCATCACCATTCTATCTTATGGTGATCATTTTGATCTAAGAATCCTGATGAGTGGCAAAGTTCACACTACATCGCACACTAATTCTTGTATCCCAACTTTTTTCCTTTACTTTCTTCTGTATGATCCTTTAATGATTCTTCTCTATCCCCATCATAGTCATTCGCTTCATGAACAAGATCGTGGTCTTCTTCGTACTAATTCTAGCATTGTCACACTATGTGTTAATGTCAGCTGCTACAGAGCCCAACATGATTCTGACATCAGTAATTGAAAACACTGCAGGCTTATATACACATTCACACATTTGGGCCTTTTTCCATCATTATCCCATCTTTCACCCTTTGCCTACATTACTAATGTCCAGTTCAAGACCAACTGAAGGGTATGATCTCAAAGCGGCTAATGATTTGATTATGATAGTGACAAGCTCCATCAACATTGAATACGAATGGTCAATGTGTGTGTTAGTCTTCGGGAATATTGATGGCCACATATATTGCCTTCCATTTAGTCGCTTATCAGCCCATATGATCGCAAACAATGTTAGACCGTTGATCGTCTAGCTTGATATAGCTTCATACGCTCACACTGGGGTACACCCTATCCTTTCATGTTATTCTGGATCTGCAAATATGTAATAGATAAGCCAGTTTGGGATGCCAGAAGAACGTAGAAATAGGAGTCAAACATTTGGGCTTAGTTCTTCATGGGTATGCCTGAGTCACACAGACTGGGATTCACGGATTCATTGCTGCAGGTGTGCATACTAGGGAATCTCCATTCCATCCATTACTGAGATAGATCACTGATCATCAGTAAATATTTCAGTGGTTTTCATCGTGATGAGTTTCAGATACAAGGTGCAAGATACCCATTATTGTTACAGTATTGATATGATTATTAGTGAGGGTAGTTTTTTCCTCACTAACTACCGCCGGGTTATTTGCTCAGACTCATGTAGCCAGGGGTTTGAACATGGTATTGATGCCTTAGACACCTGGGGTGCATAGCCCTTTAGTATACTTCGACACGTCCGGATCCCTTCTTCGTTTGCCCCCAAGATCGCGGTCCGATCATCTTTGTCGCGAGCTTAGTTTCACTGCGCCGATCATATATCCTTTCATTTTGTTTTGGGTCTCAGCATCAGTTCTTCGATTCAACCCCATCTTTGTTATGGTTCTCGATCAACGTTCATTGATCCCTCGCTAGTTCTTCAGCGTTCTTCACATCATCCCAGATTCGATCCTTCTCGTTATTTGACCTCCGTATCGCCAGATTCATCCTTCGCCATTTCGGCGTTTCCGCGACGCGCGCTTCGATCATCCTTTCATTTGTTTCCAGTTCCGCATCACGCCGATCGATTTTTTATTGATTTTGGTTCTTCACATCGCCGATTGACTTCCCTTTTGTTTATGTTCTTTTATTGTGTCAACGGATATCTTCCTAAGATCGCTTTCGATTTTCATTTCGCATTGTGTTCGCAGCATCGCCATTCTTTCGATCGGTCGGAGTACGCTTATCTTTTCACCATGTTCTGATTTTCCTCATCTTCCGGGCATCGTGTCCGGGCATCGCTTTTTATCTTTCCGGCATCTGCACATAATTTCTATTATCTTTTCGTACTTCAGGACTGACTCCTTATCCTCTCTTAAAATTTGTCTAATGATCGCGCATTTTGACATCGCATCCAAAGCCCATCTCTGCATGTGTCCGACTCATCTTCCAAGATCGCATTAGTCTCTCTGGTCCTTCAATCGTATACTCAGTTCCATTAGAAGCCTTCGCACTGTGTAAGGGAACGTTAGAGTCATCCAGGTTATCTGCTCAGAGTTCGTCACTCTGCACAGATCACTGGTACTTAGCACCCACGATCTACTGTCGATCCATTCTACTAAAGAGGGGTATTTTGTAGACCGTCAATTTTGTCCCCCAACACCTTTGCATTTATCCTATGGTGTCACTAACGTCGCCTCATAAGGAAAATTAATATAGCCCTTTAGGCTTAGGTCGGTCTCCAGCCTCGGTGGGCTTCTAAGTGTGGTCCATTGAGTGCTGAGTGTAGTCCACTAGAGTTTCCATCGCGGTCTTCTTTTTATTTATTGACATCATGCCATATTGGAAGTGCGGCTCCTTGTTGTTTTAACAATCTAAATCGGAGTTTATTAGAGTATGTCGAATTTGGAGCACTAGTCGTTTCAATCAGACTCCCCCATCCCGAACTGCGAAATCATGCACCATTTCTTTTGTTGATTCCCTACCATTGAAGAACTATGAAAATTGTAGTTTTTTATCAACTGGATTGATTCAGTTAAACCATCAACCGCCAATGGATTTAAGTTGAAGCTCATTGTTCGAGCAGGTTCAACCAGAGGCACCTGCGATCTTGTTTTGGTTATATTCCTCATCCGCACTCGCCGGAGATTTGGCGTAACGCTTTTTTTGATTCCCTTACTGTTCAAGTAAACATTCTATCAAATTTTCAAATTTTTCTCAACTGGTCATGACCGTTGGAACCAGCAACATCCGCATCATTGTGCCAAATTCAGGCGGAGCATTGATTTTGGTGATTTTTGGAGCTCACAATCCCATTTACATAAGGCCCCATAAGCTCTAGATCAGTCCTAAGATGGTTTGGGGCCATTCCACTAGTAATTTTATGGGAGTTTCATAACCCACCTTGAGTCCATTTGGAATTTTCAGGGTTACAAAGGATGTAATGTGGCACTTTGACCTCGGAATAGAGGATCACATGAGCCATGAAGTCCGAGACTAATCGGGGAGTTCCTGATCAGAAGCAAAAATGAGTAAGCTCAGACAAGCAGGAAGGAAAAGAGAAGAAAAATGTGGAAAACAAGGAGAGTGAGAGGAAGAAAAGGAAAGGGGGAGAGAAAAAGAGAAAAAGAAAAGAGGAGGAATTTCAAACTGGTTGTGGAGGCTCTCTCTCATTTTTTAAAGGGATTTACTATGTTTTATGAGGAATACTGGTTTTGGAGGTAGAAAATAAGGAAGACAAAGGGGAGTGCAGTCGTGAATTCAGTAGGTATGAACGCAGCTTCTCCCGTTTTCTTTTGCTCTTTGTTCCTGCCTTTATAGTTTGTAGCCTAGTTTGTGGCAATTAGGCAATGTTTGGATCGATTCTCTATCATTCGAAGTCGGAATTGTATTATGTTTGTTTTGTTGGATTCTTGAATCTTTGAGAAAGATTCTGACAAATTTTGAGAACTGCTCTCAACCGGTTGGGAAGTAGGATCATCTTGTTGATTAAGTTTTGTTTTTCAAACAATAGAAGGAGGGTAGTCAAGTACTGTTTGATTTGGCCCTCACATCTTGAGTTTAATTGTACTTGCTTATTTTTTGAATTTTGACTCTATGAGGAATTTATAATTTGAGAATTTAACCGCATGAACTGCTAAAATCAAATCAGCCGTCATTAAGTTTTTTAAATAGTAGTTGTGGTACTAGAATGTCTTCGATCTGCCTTAGTCATTCGATCAAAATTGTAATTCGTTTATTTCCATTGATTCCTGACTCTTTGAGAAAGATTTTGAATAAATTTTAAGATTAAAGTCTTCAAACCGGCTGAACTCGATTGAGTAATTGGATCACCCTATTATTAAGTTATATTTTTCAATAGCAATAGGGTACTAGGCACTGATATCAATGGGGGCCTGAAACATTCAAAGTCATAATTGTACTCTGTTTTTTTTTTTTTGGTTTACTTTGTGGAAGACAAATTTTATAGTCTTTCGTGAATTCTCAAACTGCCATCAGTTAAAATTTAATCAACCATAATTTTATCAATTTTGTAGGTAGTATGATTTCGGTCAGCTAGAGCCCATGACTCTCAGGAGTCAAGCCCATTCACTCCAGAACAGTGTAGGGCTATGTTTAGGGTCTGAAATGGGATTTAGTCCAGGTTAATGGTTCCATTTAGATCTTCAGAAGAATTAGGTCTATATGGGTCAAAGGGTGGTTAGTTACATTATTAATCTAGTGTTTTGTCAGAGCCCAATTCTTTCAGATAATGACGTATGTTTGTATAGTTGCATTAGTTTTGTAGCATCAATGAAAGTGGTTGAGGATGCAATGAAGGGTTTTCCTAGCTTCTTTGCTTTTGATATTTAAATTTGAGAGATTTTGTATGCTTAAAATGTGCCACTAACCTTCCACAACGCTGGCTAGGGACCATGTGCATGTGCTTTTAATAAGTCAGGGTAGTGAAATTCACATGGATGTTTTGTGCTTGAGTGTCATGCATGCTTTGGTTATGTTTGTTGGCTAACCTTGATGTGAATGTAGCTGTAATCACAAATATGGCTCATTTTCTTTGGTTGAGTGTTCTAATGATAGATCGTTAGCGGGTGATCAAGTCAGAGTTGTACCTGAGTTATCCGACAGAACCCAGCGTCTCACATACCCAATTCAATAGTAGGGACTGAGTTCGGCCTAGAGGTTGCCTCATGAGGTACCTTCCCCGAAAATCTGATCCTCTAACCTAGAAATCTAGTTTTCATGGACCACTTTTTCCTGATTGGAGTTAATGAGGGTTTTTGCCTACTGATTCTCTGCAATAAATAAAAGAAAAGTAAGTGGCAACCTAAACAGCAACCGTTCCTTCATTCAGGATTTATTCTTTCAAATCTCAAAATCAACTCACTTTTTCTATTAATAGAGTCGCACCAACTATGATTTGGTAGGGTCCAAAAATTAACGCAAATTGTCTTGGTAAATAGGAAACAATATCCGCTTCTCCTATCATCAAACAATACAACTGATTAATTTCACACCAATTTTGCATCAAAGATATGGCAAAAGGATCTAAATTCCTCCATGGACATGGAAGAAACCAGGCTGCTTATAGAAGGCTGATCCTAGCTAGGCCTTTTCCCACGCCCATCCTAACTGGTTGAAGTCTCCCCTTGACCTCTCGTCATTATGCAAGCTGAAAATAAAAAAAAGTGAGGGGGAGGTCAACTCAACAATAACCTTCCAAATTGATCAACTATCAGCGATCACAGGTTAGAAGGTCTAAAAGCTTTATAAAGTCATCAAAACCTCAGTTCTGCAGTGTATCTTTAAAACTTAGAAAATCATCCCTCAGAACCATCATGACTGAAAGGCACGTTGTGAACAAAATAGAACTACTAACAATCCACACAAAATTAGAAAGCAAAGCAAAGAAAAACCACCATAAAAACCAAAAGTGAAGATCCTCCAAGCGCCTTCCTTCACCAAAAACTTAGTAAAAGCTAAGAAAAGTGAATAATTTTAATAAAAAACAGAAGGTGTTAAGCTACCTCTATATTTAAGGTACGTATGAATGTAAAGTAATTAATGGTAACGAAGGGTCAAACATAATATCGAAGACGTGGCGCCATACCCTAACGCTTTGTAGGGTACCACAAAACATCTACTTTAGGCATAGAACAAAACAAAAGACATGTGGGTCCAATACACCGCTGGCTGTACTGGCTGTTTATATCACCACAACCAAGAAGAGTCGCACGATCAGTCCCATTCGGAGGTACTAGAAACCCAGACCGCTTCTCAACCGACTCCTCCATCGACACGAAATGTATCGGGAAATTAAAATCAACGAATGGTGTCTAAAATCCACTTTATTAAAGTATGCCACAGTTATATCAAATCAAGACAAACATATTTGAACAACCTGGTGATCTCTACAACACAACAAATGTATCAACATATAATCAAAAAGAGAATAAAAAAAGGCCAATGTGAAAATTAGAAAAGGTCATGATGAAAAAGAAGGAAACAGAAAGATGAGAGGACGAGGGGAAACAAAAGATAAAAATAATCAGACAACCCACTAGGAATTTCCCCCCTCCTCTCAACTGCAATTTCACCAGAGGACGCCTAACTGGGGGGGCAACGAGTCTCAAAGACGTAACTCCGAAGAATAGCGAATGATTATGCATCCAAATCTTCATCCACCACTTCCATGATCGATCTACCCAAGGTCCAACGTAAGAGTTCTAACACGGGATATTGGTATAGGGTGTGCCTCCCATATGGCGCCCAATGGATGTCAGGATACAAACACATTCAAACGATAACATCCATAAAGTTTAAAGCATGGCAAGAGGCCCTTTGAAGTCTCCAATCTATCATTGTTCTATTAGCTTCACAACCTTAGAAGAACTCAGAAGTGGGATGAACTAACGGAAGATAAATCCGCTGGGAATCTTATCAATTTTGTTAACCTCATCATCATATATATATAAGGAATTAGTCCTAAGGTATAGTGAAATTGACCATATGATACCATAGTATCTCTAAATATGCGCTGACTCATTCAGACAGAATCACCATTTCCATATTAACGGCTCTAGCAAACAAATATTTTCTTCTACTTAAAAGCATCAGTACATATTCTAGGATGCAAAAATGGGGCATTAGAGTACCATGGCTTTTGGCCCCAAATCACATCTGATGTCTAATGTTCTAATCCACCCATTGTTTGATCCAAACCCAACAGGGCCCAAAACAACCTATTAATTCTCAAACCATACTGGGTTGCTTGACTGTAGAAATCCGCCTCACTTGTTCCCGAGTTCCCCATCACCGGGTCACAGGAGGGCTGTCATCTACAGATATTCATCCATGGATCTCTTAATCACGCCCAAAACGATAATCCTAAATAAGGAATTGGCCTTGAGGCGTGAGTCGGGGCCATTATTGTTAGATCGTAGGATATCCTCTAAAAAGAATAACGGAGAAAGGTCTCAGGCGAATAGAGACCATCGCTGACATGATTAAGATTATCTTACCAAAAATTAAGGAGAAATTGCAGCAACAAAAAACTCCCAAAGTGTATGCAATTTTGTTCAAGCAACCAATTGGCTTTTTTACGCCCTCCATCATTTTCTAATCATACTGGAGAGGTAAGACAGACATTCCAATACTCCTTTTTTCTTTTTTCTTGTAGGTCACATTATCCTACCATGTCTTAAGGCTAGATCAGTACCGGCAAGCCATAATCCTACTTATCGATTGGAGGGTGACAAAATATCTGTAATTAAAAATAATTATGAGTTCATATTTTCTTTCAAAGTAGATTTTCTTCTTTATTTTTACTTTTAATCATATATATTTTAGACACATCTTGCTGTCCATTTATCACTTCTACTGATTCACTGTATCATCTTTTCCTACCATCCTTACATCATCAAATTCCAATTCTTCTTATCTGATTTATACTTTTTGGACTACACCATATCTCCATGTTGTAGTTTCATAAATCTCTCTATGGTTTGAAATAAACCTCATATAGTACTAGTTTCCTAAGTTTTTGCATGTGCTCAATGATGAATATTTTCAACAATCTACTATTGAGGTTCTTCATTAGTAAACTATATGAAAAAGTTTTATAGACATCTTAGTCTGTAATATATAATGCCATGCTCAGCAATGACAATCATGAGAATATATTAGAGAATTAGAAACTTACTTGAATAAATGCATTTAACTCAAGGATTTGGGAAGGTTGGTAGTGGCCTTTAGGGTAGGCCTTAAAACTTCTCGATGACGATAAAGAGATTCCCTCTCAATCATGTACACCATGATGCATTACACTTGTTGGTATTTCTTAGTACACATGCATGGGAGAAGCAGCAGGAATCGTGGTTATGGGTGGGACTGATATTGAGAGAAAGGGGATAAGTGTCAAGTATAGCTGATAACACCGCCCTTCAAATTAGCTCCTCTTTGTCGAGGGACTAACAGATTAGTGCAGGTTTGCGATATGGCACAAGATGTTCAAGGTATAGGGGTATTTTATAATTTGACTGATCTAAGGTTATATAATACCCTTCATAACTCCAACCGAGGTAGTGAAATTTGAGTCATTGCTCGCTTGGTAGGTAAACCGCTGCCAAAGGTGGTAAATTCATATTGTGTTCTGTTTTCTTCTCTGACATATCTATTGTTGCAATAATTCATAACAATTATTATCGTTTAGGCTAATATGGTATAAGATTCACCAAACACTGTAGTTCGGAAGAATATCATAAAAATGGATAAAGATGAGGTTAAGATGGCAGCGTTAGGAAGGTTTAGTGAAGGCGCCAATATGGAAAACAACTGTGAATGAATGAACGTCGAATTCGGGCTGATTCGAAATGAGGCCATTAGATCATCAAGATGTGCTTATCACGAGGTGATACCATGTCACGAGAACTTCCATTAGAACTTGGCTATGCTGAGTCGAAGCAAAAAGTCAAAGTCATTGATAACCATAAACTCTTGGTGAAGAAGTCATGGTCTGCATTATTGTAATTAGTACCAGAACAACAGAAACTATTTGATCCATCATTATAGATCCGAACCATTATGTGAAGAAGATACTGCATTGGATGTTACTCGAATTCCTACCAGTCCCATGGGACACTACTACTTAATAAAAGAAACCCAAGAATTGAGGAGATCAAAGGTTCTCAGACTTAGCCTTTAATCAAAGGAAGAAAGAGTTGAGGCTGTTCGAAGTAGAAGGCTTCATATAGTCCCATCGAGCACAGCAAAGGCATCTAGAGTGAGCCGTAGGTAGAAACAAATTCAGGATCTAACAAAGAGAAATAATATATTCAATGTTACGGCATGGTGTAAGGTACATAAACTAGAATGTCCATAATGGGGCAAAGGTGAATTGACGGGAAATAGAGGGTCTACTCAAAGTTTGGAATGTAGTAGAAGAAGGAAACCCTGGGAGAGCAGATTGGGATATTTCTGGCCACCATCCATCGTAGATCATCCGCTGGTCATTCAGAGAATATGGATTCGTAGATGTTCTAGTATACGACTCCATAAAAAGACATATTTGACACTGTAAGAATTCGTCATTTAACACTAAAGATACCATGCAAAGTTAGCTCTAATAGAATACTAGAGCATGTTTTATAAACATAGAGTTACTGTAGATGCTAGACATGTTCTTATATGAGAAAGACCTGATTTCATTAGGACCTATACGAGCAATGTTTTAACTATATAAATCACACAGAGTCAAGGAGCAAAAGGTGTCTCTGACACAATAGAAGGGGAGCACACAAGGAATATCTACAAACTAATGGGTACCAAATTGTCAGGAGTCAGAACCATAGAGCCCCGAGTTACGCAGATAACCTGGTGGCACATATGTAATTAAAAATAGCATGCTACAATGTTTCATAAGAGAAAACTACTAAAGGGTGTCAAACCATGAAATCTTGAGTTATGCAAATATTATGTTTTTAGGAAACAAAATAAGGTGTAGTTCAAGACATCCACACATAAGATAGAGGACTTTGATTAAGTTCATACGCACGCTTAAAATAACACTGTCAGTGATCTTGAGGTGGTGCATATTTTCAGAGCCTGGCTGATGGCCACCACAAAAAGCTCTGTAAACACATGACACACAAGTCAAAAAATCAAGTTTAAGGTATGGATAAACAAGGAGTCAAGACACAGAATCAGCCTCAGCTCGATAAAGGCAAATGTCACACTAATTCAACATTCCTATATGTACAAGGAGTATTAGGAATTAAAGAGGAACTCACAACTGAAGACACCTCAAAAATGGTGTGGGAAAGATAATAGTGTTAAAAGAGTCACGGTAATTTATCGAACGTTAATAAAAGTTATGGCAAAATGAAATCGCATGCTACTTAATCATTAGGTCACCATGAAGATTAGAAGGAAAGTCATATGAGGAATGACATGTAAACAGAGGAATGGAAGATATAAATGATGTCCACCCGATCACATATTGAGAAGAAGTTCAAAGATTGACAGCATAGACAACGCATCTTCGATATAAAATGGCTAAAGGCTTCAATCTATGGGATTCAAAACAAGGTGGTAGATGAAGATCGTTTTGAAAAGTGCTATTTGAACCCATTTATTACGTTTTGAGCACTTTTGTGTACTCAACGCGATTAATCAGAACTATACACATGTCCCTACATTCTACTGATCAGATTTTGTGGCGACGTAAAGCATGTGCTGGCTTTGCGTCAAATTGTTGAGTCGATCCAAGATCAATCTGAGTCAACTCAAGATTGCATATCGTGAGACCGTATACAGAAGAGCGTAAATGCAAATAAAATGGAGAACAGGAATTTTCGCAGGTGGTGGCGCAAATTCGTTCCGCCCGCCATCTCATCCCGCTCTCCCATCGCTCACTTCTCGCGATACACTGCTCCTCGGGCCGCCTGCTTGCACTCTTCTTTCGGATCATTTTGTTATTTTGCCTGCTTCCCAAATTACTCCCTTTCCTAATAGTGATAGTTCATTTAATTTAGTAATTTTGCTTGTCTTTGGCTATTTAATCCATTTTTAAACACTGTGAAGGGGACTTTTTTTTTGTCCAGAAATAAACTTCTTTCTACACAAGGCCTCCAGGGCTCGCCTTTTCCATTTTCTGCCCTTTTCTTTCATTTTTCCTTTTCTACGCTGCTAAACACTCAACAGAGGATGACAACTCAGATGGATGGTTGCCAAAACCTTTTCCTTGAGTGGAAGGCATCGGGCAAGGGATCGAAGGTAACCGAGTAGGTTTTTTCCATACTTTAACTGAGGTATTTTCTTACCATTTATGGTTTCACAAACGAGGCTTTAACTTTGGGTTGCTTTGAATGATTAGTATTTGATAAGCTTTGTCTACATTGATGTTATTGGTAGATCTATTGATCCATAGTTATCATCTATGGGTTGTATTGAAAGGCTATCTTATACATAATATTTTTACTTTCCAAATTTTAGGGTTCATCCCTTCATTCACTGTAAATAGCCAATACTTGGTGTTTTAGGTTCATTTGTATATTTATTGTTAGATACAGTTGATATCTATTAGTTATCATTTATTAGCTGTTGACAATGAATCAAGGTGATGTTATTCACCGTCACTATCACATGGGAGGTAAATGCCAATTTTTCAAAGATAATTATTTTGTAATACAGTTAAAATAAAGAATTGGTTTGGGAGATGATTCAGGTCATCCTCCCAACGAGGAAAGGGACTGAGAACCTCAAGCATTCTATGGATCCCAAATTTCAACAGATCTAATAATTGCTACAGAATTTAGGCTTTACACCTTTCTTTACTTATTTTGATGTCTTCATAACAACAAATTTTAAATCAAACCGAATTCACCATTTGGCTCATCTAAATTCATTTGTACGGAAGAAAACGCATCCTCATGTTCCTCACCCTAGAGCGCTATATTGCGTGAGTTTCAAAGCATGTAGTAGGAAACCTAGATATAAATTTGTTGGTTCCGCACTTGCTCGTGGCGAATGTAATCAAACATGGTCGCCGGGATGGTGCCCAAGTGCATTTGATGAGTTTCGCTGGAACACTTGCATCCTCATCACGCACCGTGGTCTTTTATGTTGATCGCCAGCTTTTTCTTTTGAGCTCATTTCTCACTAAAAATAAAAAACAAAAAAACAAAGATGATCGCTTTAGTTGCCTGCTTTTGTTGCGCGAATCCACATGTTCATGGATTAGAATCGAGAAGGTAAAAGCCGATCAAAGTCAAGAATTGTGGAGCCCACTAATTAACACGCTTGAGACCAATGGAAACATATAGAGAAGAAATAGCATGATAGGCACCAACAGAGAGAAATCCCACGTATTATTGGGTCCATGAGGGATTTAGAAATCCACAGGTAGTACACACTCCCATGCTCCCAACAAATGCACCATATGAAAATGCTTTAACTCCTGGGCTGGGGAACCACAAATTCCTCATGGGATCCAAGACTTCCACAAGATGCACCCCCCTCCACATCCATGCGATGCCTTCATCTCACCAACCACCAGCCAACCTCTCCAATGGAACAAGTTTATCCCTAACTCCCACCAAGCACAGGTGATCAGGGAAGAGTAAAAAGACAATCAATGCTCAATTAAGCTTTAAAATTGACATTATAAAAGCAATGGACAAGAGAATTAGTCGGACTTCAAAGTGAAATGAGCATAAATTTGACAACCTGCAGAGATCTACTTCAAAGCCTTCAACAATCAAAGATGTCTATAAAAAGGGAAGAGTGCTTGAGGACACCACATGGTTGAGAATGCTGTCTCAGGTCATCCCTAATCCTTAGATATTTGTGCTACTGTTTATCCATGGGAGAAGAATGAAGAAATCCTTCCCTGAATATAAGGAAGCAAAGGGAAAGGGAGCAAGCAAGACCAGCCCATGAGCACAACTTACCCTGCCCCTAGTGACTTAGTGTATCCCCCAACACAACCAACCTGGTTAATTCCACTGGAAAGGCCACCCACATTTACATTGTCTCCAGAAACCCAAGAAGCTAGTGGCCATTATTCAAACCTTTTGTCACTACCTCAAAGAAGATATGTCGCCACCGCATGGCACGTTAGATGGTTCGGGATGTCGGTTCATACTGAGCACCTGACCTCGGCATTACAAGTCTAACAGCTCCACCACACCCCAAAGGCTTAAGGATTGGTTTGGGGGAGCGCCCCACTTTTGTTTTCATTTTTCTTCTTATTTTATGACTTATTCTATTTCTATTTTGATTTCTAATTTTCTCTCTGATTTTCTTCCAATTTTTAGTTACTCTTGTTTCATTTTATTTTTCAATTTTCTCTAATTTTTCTTAACTTTTATGTGTTTGTTTTTGTGGTTTGGCCAAATTTGGTGTTAGAGGACTCAGTACTCTCAAGAAATATAAATTTCAGTTACATCAGTTATAAAAATTTCAACACTGCAAGGTTAAAATGTTCTTTTTTTGGCACTGTTTATTATTTTGTCTTTTTGTAATACATAGTTAAAAAAAAAATTTTATATCTATTAAAAAAAATCGTATTTTAAAAAAAATTATTTTATTTTATTTATTTTTCAAAAAAGTCTTTTTTCATTATAGAAATTTCCTATGAAGAAGACTTACAACTGCCTAATTTCAAGAAATGATATTGTTTCTCTATAACTTTCTGTCTAACTCCATTTAGGCGTTTTAATCATGGAGATTAGAGAGAGCAGGAACCAAATACATTCAGAAAGAACACTTATGAAATTATTTATGAAGGTGTAATTTTAAAATTTCTAACTATGCCACTTTTTCCCTCTTTTTCTTTCCCCTCCAACTTGTTTATTTGTCAAACGGGAGTGAATAAGGTGTTTCGATGGAACTTAGGAAGCATCCCATCCAACAACGGAGTACATTTCATCAGGAGGTAGCACTTCCTTTCTCATCAATCCGAGTCATTGTGACAATGTGACATTTGGTCAGGGAGAGTTAGTGAAGAAAGTGGTATATTTATGTTTTTGTTATTATTTTTAAATAAGTTCCATTTTTTTATGTTCAGCTTATTTCGTTAGTTTAACTTTTGTGAAGTCAGTTATACTATTACAACTTCTTTCAAAAAATTGCACCCATTTTTTCAAGTCCGTCTATTACACATACATAAAGAAAATTGAAACACCATCCAATTCTATTGATGTTAGATTGGTTCCATGCCTGGTCGAGTGGATGATCGCTTGAACTTGTTGCTTCAACCATTTTTCTTCCACCTTATTACTCACATACAAAGGCACATCGTGCTTTTCAATAACCTAATAAACGCTCTAGCCTCCTAAGCCTTGCAGAATAACCTACTCCTAGTTTCGCTGACCACCTTTAATAAAGTTAACGACCCCCATGAATAGAAGGCCCATGTGTATTCCAAAATAAAAATAAGTGAAAAAGAAAAAGAAAAAGAAGAAAATTGGTAACGCTGTCTCGAAAAACCCGGTGCACATGGTCCGAGGTATATGGTGAAAGCCTTTAAAGCCCTAAGGCTCCTAAGCTAATCGGTCGATCCACCGACTTAGTGCTCGCTACATGGGTGGATGGGTGGAGTTTAGCAAGTTGTAGGTGCTGGAGTTTCAAATTCATTCGAGTCCGGGGTGAAACTTGAAGAGTTAGTGGTCGAAAGATCCTTATGACTTCGTGCCCTAAGCCTTAATTAGTTGGGAGTCATCTATGTGACTTCGTTACATGGACTTATGAGGTCGATTTCAAGATTGCACCCCTACAATACAAAAAGAGTCAGGAATAAGAGTGGGTCCTGATCTATTTGGGTCAAGAAGGCTAGGTTGTGCAAATAGTCCGGGTTGGGGGAGAGTGCGCTTTGCGCTTTATTGTTGAGAACTGATCAAACAAACACTTAGATTTTGTGGAAGTTTCTCGCTGATCCATCGACGAGTTCTTTTGATACTTAATCAGATGGCATTCATTCTCTCAAGATAGTTATTGGGCAAGGTTTTGATGATTCCTACTTAGGGTTAGGCATCACTCATTCACAACCTTTTTGAAATAGCATTTTTGTGAACATAATTTTGATTTTGTTTTATATGCCCTCTCTTTCTTTCTTTCTTTCATTGCTAAGGGACTAACAATGTGTAGGTTGGGGGGTATGATTAGTGCTCGAAAAGTGCCATTTTGAACCCTGTTCATTATAGGTTTTGAGCATTTTTTGTGTACTAATCAGCGTGATTAACCCAATTTGCACATTAAGGTCCCTACTATTCTACTGATCGTATTTTGTGGCTAATTTGTGAAGCTTTACAAGCTATTTATGCCTGAATTGTTGAGTCGATCCAAGCACGAAGAATTTCGAAAGTCAACCTCAAAGATTGCGCATCGTAGGACTGTAAGGAAAGAAGAACAGAAATGCAACAAAATGGAGCACTACAGACTTTTTATGTGGTGGCGAATTAGACCCCGCCACAGACTGCTCATCCCCGCCTCCTAATCGCTCACGCCTCACACACTGCTCCCACGCTCAAGCCGCACTTCTTTTTGACTCTTTTGTTATTTTTTGTTTGCTTCCCAAATTACCCCTTTTTGTAATAGTGATAGTCATTTAATTTGGTAATTTTGCTTGTCTTTGGTTATTTAATCCATTTGTAAACACTGTGAGGGGGACTTTTTTTTTTTTCGTCTGCGTAAATAAACTTCGGTGCAAGGCCTCCGCTTCCTGGGCCTTTCCATTTTCATTTCTTTCTTTCATTTTCTTTCCCCTTTCTCGGGTTAATAAACACTCCTCCGAGGGATGACAACCTGAGGATGGTTGGCTAAAACCCTTTTCCTGGAGGGAAGTTATCGCAGGGATCGAAGGCAACTCGAGGGTTCATGTTTTAATCTATGAGGTATTTTCTACCATTTATGGTTTCCAAGCCAAACTTAGGCTTTAATCCCCTTCTAGTCGTTTCTTTGAATGATTAATATTTGATAAGCTTTTGGGTTCATTGGATGCTTATTGGTAGATCTATTGGCATCCGTTAGTTATCATCTATGGGTTATTGAAAGGTGATTCAAGGATATTTTTATTTTCCCCAAATTTTAGGTTTTATCACTAAGCCATCAGGAATAGTCAATACTTGGTATGTTTAGGTTCATTGTATGCTTATTGTTAGATACAAGGACATTGATTAGTTAATACTTATTAATGTTGGACAATGAATCAAGGTGATGCGAATTGGCCCGAGACCATCTGGGAGGCAAATGCCAATTTTACAAAGATAATTATTTAAGGTAAGCTTTTATAAGCAATAAAGAACCCATGAGATGATTCCCAACGAGGAAAGGATCTTGAGAACTCGGGCCGTTTCAGGACCTCACCCAATGACCTAACACTGTAAGGAATTCTATTTTACAATTTTCTTTACTTATTTTATTTTTAATCTGTAACATCCAACTTCCCTGTTTTTAACAACAGCATTAAAATCAAAACTAAATTCACCATTTTGGCCTTCATTATAAATCATTTGTACGAAGAAAACGCATCCCTGTGTTCGACCCTAGAGCCGCTATATTGCAGTAGCTCAGCTACGACAGTAGGAAACCTAGGATATAAATTCTTGCTGGTTCCGCACCTACCGTGGGTACCTAATCATTAGTAGAGATGTGATTTTTGATGAGAAAGGCATGTTGCAGAATACTTAGAAAGAAAATAAGCAAGCTTCAGAAAATCATGACAGTCATGAGTGTGTGGTATAGGTAGAGCTAGAGACAGGGAGAGCTAATACTCAAAATGCAGAGAGAGCTAGTATAAAATATCAGTAGCCTTATAATAAAGGCATAAGCATATATAAAAGTAGTATCAAGCCATCTACTAGGTATGGTTTTGAGGATTTGGTTTCTTATGCACTAATCACTGGTAGTGGGGATCCTACTAACTTCCAAGAGGCAGTACATAGCCAAGATAAAGGTAGATGGATGGGGCTATGAAGGAGGAGATGTAATCTCTACATAAGGACCAAACATGGGATTTGGTGGAACTTCCTAAAGGAAAAGGGCTATAGGGTGCAATGGGGTATACAAGAAGAAAGAATCAGTTTTAGAAAAGGAGGGTGAAAATTTCAAGGCTCACCTAGTAGCAAAGGGTTACTCACAGAAGCATGAGGTTGACTATGATGAGATATTTTCGCCTATGGTCAGACATACCTCTATTAAGACAAAGGTTGAGTTTGTAGTGCATTTGATATGGAGTCAAGCGATGGATGTAAAGATGCCTTTGGTTTTCATGGTGAGTTAGAGGAAAATGTTTACATGGTAAAACCAAAAGGGTTCACTCAACATGGTTAGGTGTTGACAGATAGAAATATATCCACCAAATCTTCAACACAACTACCAAAGGCTATTCATTTGCCAACAATGGCACTAAAAACATGTTAGACTTATCTGCCTTAACATAGACAAAAACTAACTAATTATTGAAGACCAAATTAACCCAGTAATTAGCATTGCCTCCTAAGACTATTCAGTCCCATGCAACGACGCAAAAAACTTGTTAAAACCAAAATATGTGATCAACCAAATTGTTAAACTGACCATAGATATAAATATGTTGTTTGCCTTGTATTAGAAGGCTTCATGTGAAAATGTTTTTTGGTCTAGTTCACTGCAAGTGTATAGGTCATACAAGTAATAAAGTGGATTTAAATCTAGATATCGTTCCCACGAGGATTGATTAGAAATCTAAATATGAATTACCCCATCTACTCAAGATCCTTACTATGTGAACTCCAAATTTAAAAGTGATTTGGTTTAGAACTAAAGGAAATGTAAAAACTAAACAAAATTCTATAACTAAATATAAAGAATTCAAAATAATTGGATTAAAAAGTTCATTGGGTATGCTAACACTGGGAGATAGATCAGTGTATAATTATAAATTTCTGCATCATTTTATAACATAGGTCAGCCACTAGTTTGAAATCTAAACTTGTCAAAGGTGCAAGGTAATATAGTTTGGATTTCTCCATACACCATATTTTTCACTAATTAGAGATCCAGGTTTCTTTTAGATACATGAGTCTAATTAGTTACTTGTAGAATATAACTTTCCTTTCTAAGATCTCAAGTATTGTTCCTTTTAGTACTTCACACCAAATCTTAGGATCAAGAATTTTTCCCTAGATAGGATTATGTTTCTCCAATCTAATTGGCATCTTGTCCTTTCAAATCTAATAGCTTATCTCTTTGATTAGATATTTGCTAACATCATATCAAGACTGATTTCATCAAATTAAAGAAAAATATCTCGATCAACTAAATTGATACATCATCCAACTATTCTCACTCTATGAGTAAATTAGTGATCTTATCGAAGTAATCTTTAGAGTTCATTAGTTCCAAGAATAGATATTTTAACATACCCATGCGCAACTGCTCCCATGTACTCTTAGGGAATCTCCATCTCACACTTAGGCCTCCTGTAAAGCTCGTAGCAAAGACATGTTCTTCTGTACATGAACTAATATTCTACCAAGTAATCTCAAGAACAATGCCAATTAAATAACTTAAGATTTGTTAACTATGACGCTCTTTTCAAGTTATGAGAAAATACACCAATGACTCATCCATTCCAGAGGAGTCGCTGACAAACCGGATTACAACAATAGTGACTAACTTATCAAAATCATCGATTGCAACCAACTAACTAATGAACTCAAAACAAAATCTATTCAAGTCAGAAAGTAATGAAACTAATTTTACTGAATGAATCCACTTCAAACTTGACCAAACTGTACACTGTTCAATCCCAAAAGAAAAAAGAAAAATAAACTAACTAAAATGCTAAGCTAAAACTAAATTGACGAAAAAAGAAATAAAAAAATAAAATAAAAGTAAAATAATATACAAAGGAGTCTCTAGCTACCTAGAAGTTCCCTGGGTTTTATGAAGTCGCACATAATGCCTGGCGCTTCATTTATAGATTTCAAATGATCAATCATTTCAGGTCAACGATCCTAAAACTGGCCTAATATATGTTGCCGAAAGGCGACATTGAAAAATTATTTTGCATATAATTTGTCATCTTGTTCTCCGCCTTTGTCGCTGGGGGTTTTGTATTACATATAGTTTCGTGCTTTCTTGAATTTTGATGAAGGACTTTGAAAAGGTCAGATAGAGTTCACTAAGTTGTTTTGTAATTATCGATATGAGCTGTGTCACAACATAAAAACCGTTACAAATAACATTTATTCTCGTCGCTTGAAAAATGCCGATATAAAATTGATATCGTGAACAAAGCTTCTACCCTTCGTAGTTTTATTTATAACAGATACATAATTTTAAATGCTGATACTGATTAGTGCTCGTAAGTGCGTTTAACCCCCTATTGCGTTTTATATTTTGTGTACTAATCAACATAATGAACTAATCATACATTACAACCCGCGTATGTTGATTTATCGTATCATGGCAAAATTTACGCATAAGCTATTTATGCCAAAATTGTTGAGTTTAAATCCAAGCACGAGAATTAGTCAAACTTAGCAGATCGAGACCGATGAAAAAGAAGAGCAAAATGCAAAGAATCGAGCTAGGAAATTTAGTAAAATACGAATTTCGCAGGGCTGAAAATCGTTTCATCATGGAAATTTCATCATGCAAAGATCACTCGCACATTTTCCACTATTCACCTTTCCCGCTTGACGTTGTGGACCTTTGTTACACAATTTTTATTCTTCCCATTTTATCCCTTTAATAGTTGCCTTGGTTTTTCAAAATTTCATTCGGCGGCAGTATGCGCTTCCTAAGCCTCATATAAAAATCACCGCTGTGACAATTTTTGGCGGAAGTTTTTAGCGCCCGCTCTTTTTCTTCCATTCATTTTTCTTCTATTTTTTCCACTTTATTGCCAAACACCTCCAAGGATGAAACTAGAGATGGAGCACAAACCCTTTCCTCCTTGAAGTGGAAGGTTACTCGGTACAGGATCTTAAGGCTACTATAGGGTTCCATGTTCTTCACGCATACTCAATATAGCCTGTCTACTTCTAAACTTTAGGTTTTATTCCTTCGAATCTTTGAAACACTATTATTTGGCAATCTTAGTTCAAAGAAGGTTATTGCTGTGATCCACTTTAGATCCATTAGTTACCCTATGACCCATTAGAAGGTGAGCTACAGACTATTTTAATCGTTTCATGACCAATGGTGCCTAATGAATACCATTTTCAAAGATAATTATTTCAAGGTAAGGTTTTATAGTTAAATGAAGATCCCATTTAGAGATGACTATATCATCCCCAACTGAAAGGAAATGTGACCTTAGAAACCCTCGCTGCCTGTGGATCCAAGCCCAATATACTAATATCAAGGAGTTCTGGTCTTGATTTTAACTTATTTTATTTATAGCTTTAAACTCAAAATCACTGTTTTTTACCAAAATCTTGAATCCAAAACCAACCCACCATTTCAATCTCTATTATAAACTACTCAGAAGAAAACCCATCCTCAGAGTTCGAATCTAGACCACTATATCGCATTAGATTTATAATACAAGAGGGAACTTTAGATAAATCTGTTGATTTTTATAATCTACTTTGGCACGAGTCAAAACGTATTGCTTGTTTGGATGGTGTCAAGTGCAACGGATGGATGATGATGAACACCTGTGGATCACATCACAAGTCCTTCTTGGTGAATTTTTTTCCAGTATATACTTTTTATCATAGTCTTCTTAGTTTCAGGTTATAGTTTTTTTTTTTTTTTTGGTAACCCTAACCTTTTAGGTAGGATTGTTTGGTTATACTGGGTGTTTGCCCTGCTTACCGTAAGAATTTTTAGTGATTGTAAACTGCAGGCAAGTTGATCAAACAATTTTCCAGGAACCTGGGTCAATTTGAACATCAATCAAAATGTGGAAGAAGAGGAGGGGCACAAGAGTACTCAAGGAGAGAAACCTAGTGCATAAGGATGTTAACAGGACATGAACCTTCCAGTAAGTGGGACCAAGAACCTCAGAGAAATCCAAACTTATTCAGTCCCATGAGGGACTATAGTGGTAGGTAAAACCCTCCATGGAGAGTGCACCTTTCCAGTGGTTTCTAACTAATGCAATTCATATGACACTTACAACCCCAGCTAGTAGAATAAATTCCTCATTGAATCAAGACCTCCCACAAAAGATACCCCGCTTCCTCCATATTGTGCCTAACTCCTCACACACCGCCAACCACCATAAGACATCTTTAGTTTCAGCAAGCAACATCGAACTTGAGCAAACTAGTGGATAATTTCACAGAGGAGCAAAGGCACAGAATGTCCAAGCTTAACTAGTCGACACAAGAGAGCCCCCAATAAGGTCTGATGGGTCTAGAGCTGGGGTCTGGGATTGAAATTTACATCCTCAGAGCAATCTATCTCCAAAGCTCACCAATCAGCTGGTTTCTGCCATATGGTGAGAACTGGAGGAAGAGGTGTTTCAATTGATAATTATTTTGGGTGAACATGCCTGTCCCACATAGCTTCAGAGGAATTGAAAGAGAACCAGTAGGTCTCAATCATGTGTTGTCTATGGGGCCATGGAGTAAGAGAAGAAGAAATCCTTCCTTGTTGGACTGATGGGTGGAAGAACACCAAGAGCACAATTTACTCATTTCATTGACTCAAGAAAACATCTCGCCACACCTACAACACACTCAACCCTCAAACACTACACAGATAAGATCAGACCGCTATATGACGCGTAACTTAGGAATTAGCGCCATCACAACCCCTTGCACTATCAAATACGTTAGCATAATCGTCACACAATCAGATGGCACAGCTGGATGGTTCAGTGTTGGTTCAGTAGCATGAGCACCTGGACTCTAGTACTTCTCATAAGTCTAATTAGTTCATGAATAGCCTTCAAAAGGCTTGAGAGATCGTCTTGGGGAGCACATTTCCCCACTTTTGCCATGTCATTTTTCTATTTTATGTTATTTTTATTTTATTTTGATTTAATTTTTCTCTTTAGATTTTTTCAATTTTTAGTTAATATTTGTTTCAGCTTAATTCTTCAATTTTTCTGCAATTCTTTTGTGTTATTTTTGCATTTGTCAATTTTAATTTTAACTAGCGAAAAGTAGAGTCACTGGTAGAGTGCACTGTCTATGTTTGCTTATTTTTTATTTATTACAGGGCAGATATATATAGATATATATGTATATATATATATATATATATATATATATATATATATATATATATATATTTAAAAAAAAGTTTGGCTTTGAAAAATATATATATAAAAAAAAATTCTACACTTGTTTTCTACAGGTCACATTGTAGATATTATAATTTTCTATTAAAGGTAAATTTTTCATAATAATTTCCACTTTTTTTTAGAAGTGTTTTAATTTTGTTTTGACCATAACTTTCTATTCAACTCCATTAGGTGTTTTAAAATTGAAAGCTTTTAGAGAGGTATTTGTCCCTCATTTTCTTCATAACTTGTTTATTTGAAGCCTAAACTGGAGGTGAATAAGGTGTCATGAAAGTTTATGTCTCCCATCCAAATGTGAGTACATTCAGACTAGAGAGAGCACTCTTCTCTAACTGAATCCAAAGCCCATTACTTGACACAATGTGAACATTTGGTTGGGGAGAGTTGAAGCAAGAAGTGGCATTGAAGTATGTTTTGTTATTATTTGATGAAAATGCTGTGATGTCTAAAGGGCTTTCTGTTTCTTTTATGAAGTCACATACTATACAACTTACTTTTCAAAATTTCCAGACCAATATATATATATATATATATATATATATATATATATATATATATATATATATATATATATATATATATATATATATATTTGTGTTTTTGGTCATCAAGGGTTGAAAATTGAAACATTACTAATTCTAACATGTTAGATTGGTTCCATGTCTGCCTGATGGATCAATGAATTTGCAAGCTTTCAACCTTTTTCCACCTTTAGCTAACCACACACCAGGCATCACTCTGTGGTCAGGGCTGTTGAAAAATCACTGAACCTATAAACTTTTGGTAAAATCTTATCTAGTTTCATGACCATCTTAATAGGTTAAGGAATTTCATGAATAGAAGGCCACCAGCCCAAAATAAAAGAATAGAAAAAGAAAGAAAAAGAAAAAGAAAAGAAGAAAAATTGCAAACGCTGTCTGAAACCCCAGCAACGTGTCCAAAGATGCGAAGTCTTTAAAGCCCGGTGTCCTTAAACCAACTCCGGTTGGTCACCTGACTAGTGGGCTCACACGGGGTGGATGATGGCCCAGTAAGTCAGAGGGTGCTGAGCTCTGCAAATCATTCGTAGTTCGGGGGGTGAGACCTAAAGAGTTAGTGGCTGAAAGACCAAGACTCAGCCTTAAGCCTTAATTGAAGGGGAGTCAATTATAGATCTCAGTTAAGGCAGGATTCTGGTAAGGCTGATTCTCAAGATTGCACACTCAACACAAAAAGAGTTGTCAATAAGAGCGGGTCCTAATTTATTTAGGCTGGTTAGTGGGTCCTAGGTACAGTATCTTAATGGGGAGGCAGCCATAAATATTGTTATGAACTCCAACAACAAACACTTAGGTTTCAGTGGAGTCTCCGTTGATCTTACCAAGAGGGAGGTTCTTTGATACTAATTTGGCAGATTCATCTCTGGGCAGTTATCGGGCAAGGGTCAATGGATCTCATTGAGGTCAGGGCACACCAGCCTACAACCTTGTTGGAAATATACCTTGTGAACACACCTGATTTGTTTTTGTATGCCTCTCATTCTTTCTTTCTCCACTACTTAGTAAGGGACTAGGCAATGTGTAGGTTGGGGGTGTGACAGAATAAGCCAAAAAGTATTATTTCGAACCCCGCTTGACATGTGTTTCGTACTTGTAATAATCAGCATAATTAACCCAATTGCACATTAATGTCCCATTATGCTACTCCAATTTATTTATGAAAATTTGCATTTTTACGTTATTCATGCCAAAAACGTTGAGTCAATCAAGTACAAAGAATTCAGTCAAACCTAACATTATGATCACTGGAGACGTAAGGAAAGAATATGCAGAAATGCCACAAATTGAGTCGCAGGAATGAGGTTTCATAAATTTCAGATCCCCAACACCCTCGCAGAAGTTGCACCTATTCATCATGTGAACACCTATAGCACTGCTTTTACCATTTTGCCAATTCACCCTTTCCCTTTAACTGTGAATCTTTTTGTTAACTTTCTTGGTTTCTTCCTATTGTATCCCCTTTGTAATAGATTTTGGTTCTCAGTTTTTTTGTGAATTCCTTGTTCGAAAGCAAGAGAAGCCTTAGTCATCACAAAAAACTAATCATGTAATAATTTTTTTATGGGAAGTTTTCAACGCCCTCGCCTTTTTCTTCTATCACTTTCTCTCTATTTCTTTCCATTTTCTGATACAAACACTTCATGACATAACTTATAGATTGAGTAAAATAAAACCCTTCTCTCCTCCTTTGAAGTGGAAGGTCGCCGGTACAGATCTTACACACAGGTTCCACAGTTCTCACGGTACTCACCGTAAAGCTCGCAAGGTTCCTTTTCAACTTAGGTTTTACCCTTTCTCAATCTCCTCTTGAATGGTTATTATTTGGTGTTTTTAGGGTTCATGATGCTTATTGTTAGAACTGTTAGACGCATTAGTTACCCTATGGGACCATTAATGAGCCATAGACTTATTTGCCCACAAGACCATCGGTGCTCAAGAATAATATATTTTTCAAAGGATAATTATTTCGTTAGTTTAGAAGCAAATGAAGATCCGGTTTGGGATGACCAGAAGGTCATCCTCCTCAACGTAAGGAAATGACCGTAAACCTCACAGTTCTAGATCCTGGGTTTTCCAAAGAGATAATCTATAGCTTCAAGGAGTTAGATTACATTTAACTATTTATTTTCAAGATAATTCAAACTCATCGTTTTACTAAACCTGAAAATCCAAAACCAAATTGGTCATTTTGGCTCTATTGTAAACGGCTTAGCAGAAACCTACTCCTGAAATTAATTTACACGTTAATTATATCAAAGAGAGCTTTACATGGCAATAGGAATCGAGGATATACCTGTTGATTCCAGACACCTACTATAAATAAATCAACCATCAAATACTTTACTAAACCGTGGTCACTAATAAATTGGCGTTCTCTCTAAAGTTTCAACTTGCGTCGCATATGATCATCACACACTAGATATTTTTGCCTCAACTCTTCATCTTAGTTTATTGTTACATTGTCGATGCGTTAGCCCTTTCTTCTGTGTTCTTCAACCTTGTCACACACCTTTTGTCAACAGAGTTCCCACAATCATACTGCCTTTGCTGCTCCATATAAACTTCTATGTCATGGCGATAGTCCGCTGGTCTTATAGCATCACTGGTCCGAACTTTATGTTGTTATAGATAGAAACACGCACATATTTCCTTCCCGATCTTTACTAGCTGAACTCATTTGTTGCAACATTGAAATCTTCATTACCAACTCGCCTCGCATTTCACCCCATTGCTCTTCCATTTATCATGACATAATTTTCTTTTATCATATAGATATTTTTCACTCAATTTTTATGTCGGATATACATTTGATTGTCGACAAACCTCTAACGCCATTTTGATCATTGTCATGACAAAGTGAAATAATATTAAGATGATCCTTCTTCAAGAACTTTCTAACCAACGTCATGGTTATTAAAAGTCCATTGTCGCAACAAAGCCTGTCTTTGATTACCATATGTCCAACAAATCATTTTTGTTCAACATTTATCATTCAATCCCTTATTTTTTAAAGTATAAAGTTGTGTAAAATTCGCCACATTCTTCACTTCTAGTCGAAGTTCACTACTTTACACACATAGGATTCATGGTTCACTTGAAATTATAGCCTAAAATTTTAAACATATGTCACAACATTACTTTAGCTAATTTTTCCTTATTACTAGATTGGTTTCTTTCTGATTCAAAACCTACAATAACACAAAGTTGGTGATCATAACTAAACATTAAAATTAGCTCATAAACTTCCAAAACTATGTCGAAAATAAACTAAAATAGATGAGTTTAGAACTCTATCAAATAGAAATTTGGCTTTAAATTGAAGAAATCACTATATGGTTGAAGCAAATTCCTGCTATGGGAATATATGAGATTCAATTCTGGGTATGATCCGACCACAAGAAAAGACAGTAAGGACTATTGTGTTTATGTGGAAGAGTCTTTGATTTATTTGTTCATCTATTATGTTGCTTATGTGGATAATATGATGATTATCACAAAGAGCATGAGTGAGGTCACAAACGGAAGATTTGTTGATGAGAGAATTTGAACATGAAGATTTGGAAAATAAGAAGACTTTTTGGATAGAGATCCCCAGACAGAATAAGGAGATTGCTGTGTTAGAAAGCAAAAGTTAGAGGGGTCTGTCATGGAGAATGATAAACATAGATGAAAATAAAAGACTTACACTATATTATGCTCGATGATTCAAGCATTTAAATGATAAGGACAAGTAGAACATTATAGACAGATGGGGCCAGGTAAAAAGAAAACTCACGTGTTCTGCTTTCCATAACTGCGGTCTTCCGCTCTTTCTAGAATGTCTTTCAAACTGAGAAGGCATATGGATCAACACGCCTTTTGCTTGAAGTGGGGAGAAACTAATGTGTTGCTACTTGCCATTGAAAATGATCAAGGCATAGAGGGCTGAGCAAAGATAATCAAACATGCTTGCCTCACGAAACATATATAACATCAAAAGCCCTTCCGCAATCAACGACGAACGAAACACATCCGTCACATGCTTCATCGAGCATGGCAACAGGTCATGGCCAATGCTGAGTCCCGCTTGTCACACTCGATAGAATGGAAGCTTGACACAACTAATCGTAAATGTTGATCCTGTATTAAAGTTGTCCAGCAATTGAAGACATACATGTTCTGACTGGTACTGAACTGAGCAATAAACATCGTTGTTTGTAAAGAACTCAAGCAATGATTAGATCAAGAAAAGTACATAAACCACTCATAGATTTATTATCTTCAAGGTTGTTGCCTCAACTGCCACTTAGAAACCCCATAATTGCAAGATTTGATAAAAGAGAAAAGGGGGTCATATTAGATGGTTCCCTTAATATAATGAAGAAGTCTCTTACAAGCTTTCCATAGTGCCATAGTTAGTGTCATAATGAATTGACTCAACTTGCTAACAAAGAAGGCAATGTTGGGACTAGTATAGGTGAGGTAGTGAAGTGCACTAATGGAGTTACGGTAAATGGAAGGCTGAGAAAATAACTCAACATCAAGAGATGAGAGTTTGTGGGCAAGGCTAATAGGAGGGCACGGTTTGGAATTATGCAAGTTTGTTTTGTGAAGTAATTCTGATGCATTTTTGGAATGGTCGAGGTGAATAGAAAAAGTGCTATGGTAGACTTCAAAGCCTAAGAAATAATGCACATAACCAAGAGCCTTCAAGGAAAAAGTCTTATGCAATTTAGAAATCAACTATTAAATATCATGAGAAGAATCCCCAGTAATCAAAATATCATTCATGTAGACTGGTAATCAAGATCAAACGTTTTCATCTTATTTAAGACAAAACAAAGAGGAGATAGTAGTAATATTCTTAAAACCCTAGTGAATTAAAGAGTAATTTAAGTTTGTCAAAACCAAGCTTTAGGAGCCAGATTGTGAGAGCCTTGGGGTGCTAAAAACACATGTGTGGGCTAGAAGATTCAAGAAAGTCAAGGTCATGTATATAAACAACCCTCGTTAATCCCTGACAAAGAGCAATATTAATGGGCATGACCTGAGACGCCCGCTTCCTAGAAACACAAAAGAGCAAGATTGCAATGGTGGAGGCTAATTGACCAGTTGAATGTCTAAAAAAAATCACTAAGGGTTTTGAAACTCTGAAATGCTTTGAGCCTATACTATCAAGAGAACCATCGATCATATTTAGTAATAAACACTCACTTACATGATAAATAAATATGTTGAGATGCAGATGTAATCTTAAGTCTCTATGTGTAGTTTCGAAAAGAGTTGAAATTTTTGCCCAGGCACTACACCAATCAAGTCACCACAAAGATATCGTACACTATTTTCAGCCCTGATAAAGTAAATCATATACAAGTCATAAAACTGAATTCTCTGATCTCGATCACGACAGATCGACGCTGAATTGCCTCGAGAAATTTGAAGTACAGGTTGAACACATGAATTTCGGTATGATGAAATTTCATATCACATAGATAAATGAGGGTGGCTTAAGGTTGCGTGGTATTGGGTGCATGCCATGTGGCACGTAGAGGTGCATATCAAAACGGCGCCAAAAGCCGTCTTGGTTTGACTTAAATAGAACTGTTAAGGAGGTTAAACTAAAGACAAGATGGAGATCAATATTTATTAGCACTACAGAGACGCAGGTCAAAGAAGGTTAGAGCAAGAAACAACATATTCATCACCTGCAGAAGAGATAAACCCACATATTGTGTTCAAAAACCTGTAGGTCCGTTGACAACCTGTCAATTGAATACTGTGATGTCAACTTGACACCACTTAATAGAATCTGGCAGCAGAGTCTTGCAATGGTGCTCACCCACAAACTATCCTAACAATTAAATATCACATAGGTCCATGCAGGAAAATAATGCGCCACTTAGGCCCCCCAGATCACACTCACAAAATGCCACTTAACCATATATAACATTCAAGAGTTACAATTACTTTTATCAGCCATATATCTGGTAATCATAATTTAATAATGTTATACAAAATTGAAATAAAGAACCCGCTTTTCTTCAAATGCTACTGAGTTCTCCCAGATACTCTCACTGGAAGATGAGTGATCTCCCAGGCAGATGTGTCTTAGTGGGCAGAGAATGTCATATAGTTACTCCCACCATGGCATGTCATGAAAAACAATCACATTCGGCAATTACATGAACCTACTGAATGTTCAGATGCCCAATCCCATGTCCCAAGTCCTCACCAAATCCCTCACACATGCATAAGCCAAATGCGAAATCACAAATTTTCAAAACAAAAGCTTTTGTTCCCAAAACTTAATACCGATCTGCAATATATTGACCACCGAGAATCTGCCGGATAACGTCCAAACATCTCATGGTCCTCATTCAAGGATCCACTGGATACCTAAGGCAATTCTTCTTAAAAATCTTCCCTTCCAAATCTTTCACAAACATTTTTCCTTGTTATTTTTTCTTGTCATGCACTTACTCCTAATATTCAAAGCCTCAAAGGCATATGGAATGCATTATGCCAATCCCAACAACTCACTTAATATATAAAATACGATATACCAACAGCAATTAATCCACATAAATCATGTTATTCAAATTCACAATTGATAAATAATCAAATAGTCACATACAATAATAAACATAAGAATTCATTTGAATCACTCAACATCATAAAAATTCAGACTAAAACACATAAAACATTATTCACGCGAAATGTTGAAACCCTCAAAGTTGGCATTATTCACGACCACAACAACGGGATTTTTCCATCACCAAATGTTTTGAGACCAAACAATTAACAATCCGTTTCGTGAACATCCTCAACCATTTACATATTGGTTTTTAGCCAAAGAATAAAACAAGGCAGAAAAGATCCCTTACCTCTTTGAGTTGTCGGAATCGGTCAATCGCAGTTCAATGCGGTATTCTCACAGCAGACATCGATTTCGGCTTATTCTTCGCCAGAACTGACGTCCAACGGCTAAATCTAGAGATATGAGCCTTCTCTCTAAACCTAAACCCAACTTTTCAGACCTTCCATCCTCACAGATCGCTTGTTCAAAATTGCGGAGAAGGATATTCATCCTGTTCTATTCTCATTAAACTTTCCATTAATTCCAATCTTCTCCTTCATTCCACTATTTGACACATGGTTAATCTGCCATTGACTTATTCTTCTCTAATCGGCGGGCAGAATGTATGCTAATGACATTTAATGGGGCTTTTGTCACATCACATGTCTTTCAAGAGTCGTTGATCACCACACCCTACTCAAAACGTGAAATTCAACGCCTCGAATTGACGCGCGGTAGCTGCTAGATTTTACAGACTATTCCAAATTAGAAGTCCGTCACATTCAGATTCAGAAAATTTTGATTTTGATCGAAATTATCGTTTTACCCTTTTCCTAAAATTTGAATTTTTCCTGGCTCACATCTCTCTCCAAAAGATCAGGAATTTCATCCCACACGGTCACATGCATATGCAACGCACTATACCACGTGATGTAAACTAGTCATTTAAGTATTAAACGATCAAACCACGACCTTCATCCCGGGCAACAAGAAGGGATAGGTGTCTCGTGATCGCGTCCTCGCTCTCTCCCATCGCTGATCCACCTACCGTGCCAGCACCTCAACGCGGCCTCACACAACTTTGGCGCCGCAAACTGATCCCAAATGATATCCACACTGCAAAGACTGGTCTTCCTCAGCTGTCCGATCCAGGTCAGTCTCCACCTTCCTTCCAATCCATCATGAGTCAGACTGTGGAGTGTCCTCTGGAGCAGAGATGAAGACTTTCAGCACATAGCACCAGCATACAGGCAAGAAAGCTTGAACGTAATGATGAAGGCCACCCTCTGAAAGATCTCGGGGTGGGCCCAATAAAACTTCGTGATATTTCGCCATATCAACTCACATCTCTTAAACTCAAGAAGACGTGATTTCAACCTCCTGAACCTGGCAATGAGCCGCCGAGACGATAGCCTTCACCGCCTCGCAGCCATGAGAAGATCACACATCAAGCTTCCACCTTCTGAGGTGTTCGAATCTGATCCCACTGTTGATGAAGCTCTTCCACCCTCGGGTCCAACATTCGTGATCTCGCATGGCCTCCTGGCCGCCTTGGTAGTATGGTGCCACAGATCGATACCGTGAGACATAACCCGTTGTAGGCGACTCCACCAAGGGAAAATGCCCCAAATACCCCATGGTCCATATGCTCGCATGTCCCCAACACCTATATGGTCCTCTCTGACCAACATCCGTCTGCGGGTGGGAAAAAGTTGTCTCGGTCACCAGGTGCCCATAGCCTTTGAAACTCTTCCAAAAGTGTGTCGAACCGGTCTCATCCGACACTGCGATACTGCACCATGCAGCCTTAATTATCTCAATGTACAACCCAGAGAATCTCCAAGTAAAGGGACATCCAGACTGGCGAAATGTGCCGACTTCGTGAGTCGGTCCACTATCACCCATGTACTCAGATTATGTCCTTGTGGTGTCCATGGAAAGGGTCACAAATCCATCATGATGTGCCCCACTTCCACTCCAAACACCTAATGGCTAGTTAGCCTACTGGCTGGGTGTCACCTTAACTTTATTTGAGTTAATGAGACATCATCGAACAAAGTCCTCCACTGTCTCTTCTTCATCCTTCTCCAACAGCACCGCTGCATCTAAGATCCCGATACATCTTTGTGCCACCTGGATGCATGGCAAATCGAGAGTAGTGAAACTCCCTGAGGATCTCCTTTCTCAAATTTGTCAACTGGGGAACTACTACCTGTCCTCTATACCAAAGACCACAACATCCGCGAGATGATCCAACCTCACACCGTAGATCGATCAGATCACACCTCGATGGACACCATTCATACGCCCATCCTGGGACCCATCACCCACTCAATGTGATACACTGTGTAGCCTACTAACCCCAACTGTAATTCTATGCTCGCCGTTGTATCGAGCCTTAATCGTCCTTACGCCTCGAAAGCATCCCTCCACTCCCGAAGCTATACTGTTAATGCGCCCTCAGAGATCCGACCGAGTATCAGCTTCCACGCATTTGCTCACCATGATGGTAATGCAAAGTTAAGTCATAATCCTCTAGGAATCCATCCATCTCGTTGCCTTCATATTGAGAGGTCCCTATGGAAAATACTATACTGTGGACTTTACGGTCCGAGTAAGAATTTAACTATTCGCTTATATAAATAGTTGCCACCCTAAGAAGTAAGACTACTACCACTAACCCATGTCGTGGTGTGGGGTAATAATTCACTATAGATTCTTCAATCGGGATGGAACCAGTGTTACCACCTTCCTGACTGACAACACATCCATCCACCTCGAAAGAGAACATCACAATATACATCAGAAATTCCTCTATCCCCTCGTCTCGGATCTACTGGGCAGGGAGCTGAAGTAAGTCTCCTCTTCAACTTGAATGCGCCTCCTCGCACTGGTCATCCTAACTGCCAAACATGACTTCCTGGGTCGACCCGTCATAGGTGCTGCCAATCGAGAATTCCTCTAACAATCTCTCAGTAACGCAACCAACCCAAGAAACTACGATCTTCAAGACCACGACGCCTTTCCCAAATCATCACGCCACCTTCTCTCAGTCCACTTACACGCTCGATGCCGACACCACGGTCCAAAAATCTCTCACCCGCAGGCCAAACTCTCACTTACCAACTTGGCATATAGCGCACGATCTCTCAGATAATCAGAAAACGACATCCTCAAATGATCCTCATGTCTTTCATCGGGAGTAGATCAAAATGTCATCCACAAAGACTGCTGACAACTGATCTAGATAGGTTGGAATACCCCATGATAAGGTCCATGAATGTCGCTAGCAACATTCGGGTTAATCCAAAAGCGGCATCGTAAACTCTGTGTTCATAACGCCCTCGAACGCCATCTTAGGATATTCGCTCAACCCTCAAACATAAAATTAAAGGCAAAGGTCTATCTCTGAGTAGACTGCAGCCTTCAACTGGCCAAACAAATCAATCCTGGTACGGGTACCGATTTCCCACTGCAGACCTTGTTCAACTGTCAGAAGTCAATCTACAAATGGCGGGTCTTATCCTTCTGCAAGCCAGGAACCAAATCCCATGGTGAAGTGCTCTCATTTAATAGAACCCGTTGTCCAAAGAATCTCCTATATATGGATCTCTGATTTCTCGCAACTCAATCACGCGCCATCCTAGCGGTGGAGTCATAGAGATGGGCAACGCACGGTGGGTGTAAATTTGATACCGGAATCTATAATCAGAAAGGCAATCCCAGTCATCCAAAAACATCTCTCGATATTTCGACTACTCGCCGAGTAGATCCAACCGGTTCACCTCGCCCTGTGGTGCTAAACTGGCCACCGCCCAAGACTGACTGTAATACCGCTCAAAATATCATGCTTGTCCTCGAAATAACACAACATGAGTACGCCCGCGGGTAAAGGAACTGACGCCACAATCAATAACGACTCAGGTGTTGCCACCCAATCCATCCCAAGGATGACGCGAATCTCCTCGACATGTCCATGACCCTCAGGTCCACTGTGAGTAGAATCCTGGAGATCTCTAACTCGTAACCCCAACATATCATCCCTATCCTTGCCCTAATCCCTAGGGAGACAACCTCACATACAAGGGCTCTTCCAAGTACTTCAACCTTCTAAGCTCAACCGATGTGTAAAGATCTCGTATGTGTAAACATAGTTTCAATACACTATCACATACTAAAAAGATTTTAGATATTAATAATGTCCATACATTCATAGGTAATGCAAGACAATAAGTTCCATATCTTAAATTGTACGCAACAAATAAAATGTTATTTTATTTTATTTCAATTTATTTTATTTTATTTTATTTAAAAAAATATTTTATTTTATTTTTTGCAAACCTTATGAACAAGTAGTTTTCAGAATAGTGTCCACAAAATATAACTCGTGGAACAAATCGAAATAAAATTGAGTTGAGTAATAATAGAACACCCATGGCCCAGCCAGGTCAATGGCAAGACGCGGTGCATCAAAGGTCAGGTCGCGGGCCGTGGTCGCACGCCACGCCGATTATAACGATCACACCAAAGTCTCCCTCCACAGTCATGATACAAAGTCGGGCTCACCCACCCTGGCAGGTCAGCGCGTTCGCCGCCGCGACGCCCACGCAGGTCGGGCCGTCGTGGTCTCATCCGACCAGATCACGGTGTGCATTGTTCTACTGCGGTCGCGGTCGTGTCCCTGGTTACCATGCACTCCCCTTTCTTCGCTACAGAGCCCATATGCTGCCGATATAGTCTCATATCTGACCATGCCCGGGAATTGGGTGAGGTTCATTCCAGCCTCGCAAAAAAATTTTTTTTTTTTTTGACATCATTTTTTTTTTCATTTTTTCATTTTTTCTTTCCAATCTACTCAAGACTATAATATATATATATATATATATATATAGCAGGTATATATATATATATATATATATATATATATATATAGTAAGTATATTATTTTTTTTTTATTATTATTATTTTTTTTCATGTCTTCACCTTAGAATTTTGTTTCTTTAATACAATTTTTTCCTATGTACTGTCACCAAACACACAAATCACTAACATACACAACAATCCATGTTGTACACCATTCACACATAAAACCTGATGCATACGGTGTTCTAATCTGTCCCATGGCGCCTAGGTGATTACATACCTAAACCTAACATCGAGCCACACACCGGGTTGTGGTGCTCTCACATGTGACCATGGCTGAAAGCTAAGTCCCCCAAGCCCTAGGTGATAGTATGCCTAAGCTCACGATACCAAAGGCTGTGAAGCTGGTATCGAGGACTATATATAGATACTTAGCCCAGGCTCCCAGGGTGTCGGTTTACCTTAGGCTCTAATACCAATTTGTGATGCCCCCGAGTCCAGGGTCCGTTGACAACTTGGATTAACTTTGTGGAATATTCATGGATGTCGGAGCAACCAGCACCACTAATGAAAATCGAGCGGAGTCTCTCCTTTTTACGGGGAGCTCTACCAGTACAAAACTGTCATGATTATGACCACACAGGGGTCCACATGCGGAGTAAAATAATGGCCACTTGGGCCTAATCAACTCCACAAGGAAATACATCAACTATATACAATAGTTTAAGAGTTAATAAGTCACTCTTAGTTCAAACATATATTAAAATTTACAATTTCTAATACATGTTTTACAAAACGAATACCCAAAGCCACAACCCGACTTTCTTCATGTGGCCTCTGGTAGGCGTCGTCCTCTGTACACTTTCAGTGTGCACGAAATAGTGATCCCTCGATAAGGTAGAGCAAAGCACGTGGTTATAATTTCCCTACGTGGGTTCTCCCCACCTAAGTGCACATGTCATTGCAAACAATCACATCAAGCAATTACATGAACCTCGAATGTCTACATACCCAAATTCCATGTCCAGAGTCCTCAAACTCCCTCACATATGCCTAAGCCCCGAATGCGAGTAAAATATCAGTTTAAAAAAAAAACTTTTGTTCTCGAGAAAACTTACTACCGAATTTCGATAAATATATTGGACTACCCTCCGAGGCGAATCACGTTTGGATAACCCTCGAAACAATTCACTTGGGCCCCTCGACGTGGTGTTGGACAATCTCCCAACACGATTCTCTGGAAAATATTTCGTTGAAATTCCTTTCACAAACGTTTTCGTTTTTTTTTTCTTTCATGTCATCCACTCACTCCTAATATTCTAGGGTGCCCCAATTCATATGGAATGCATTATGCCAATCCCAACAAACTCATGCTAATATATAAAACATGTATATACTAACATAATTAATCCACATAAATCATGTTATTAAATTCCATCAATAACACAAACTTAGCTCACATAGGCTAATTAACAAGCTTGAAGAAATTTATTTTGAATCACTCGACATCATAAAATTCACACCAAAAATCAGTAACTATTCACGTGAGCGGTGAGAGCCCTCGGGTTAGCAACATTCACGGCCTAACTAATAAAGTTTTCTTCCTGCAATTTCAAATGTTTTGAGACCGAAAACCATGGCTAAATCCAAGAACCTCAATCCCCAACCATTTTACATGGCTCTTAGTGAAGAATAACACAAGTAGGAATGTCCTACCTCTTGGAGTTAATCGGAACTCCGCAGTCGGTGCCGCGTGGCCTCGCCGCGTAGATGGGTGCTGCTTCTTGCTCCGTCGAGAACCGACGGTCAGGCGGCTGAATCCTAGAGAGAAGGGCTCTCTCACTATCTCGAAAACTCAAGTCTGACCCTACGCACCTTCTGTAAGGTTGTGTCATTTGGAGAAGATAAACTATTTGCTTTTTTGTCTCATACATTTAACATTTCCATTAATTCCCAATGTGTCCCTTTTCTTGATTTTTGACACTTGGCACAATCTCAGCCATTCATTCCCATCATCTCTCTAATCATCTGACAGTCGTTTACTACAGCCAAACCGATGATTGCCTCGAAAGCTTGTGAAATTAGATTTGTCTTGAAATTAAATGAGTCGTGTGTTAGTTAGATTTTGCGAGACGGTTCAATAATTGAAGTGTTTGTCATCCGAGATCTAGAAAAATTTTGGATTTTTACCGAAATTACCATTTTACCCTTTTTCAGAAAATTTGAATTTTCCCGGGTTTTACAAGGGTTTTCCAAATTCTACCCATAATTCAATAGAGAGAAAGAAAAAAATAAGAGAATAGAGAGTGGGAAGAAGAAAAGAAAGGAAGGAGAAATAAACGAAAATTGAAGAGAGATAACATTCTCACGTTAGCATTTAAATATGTGATTTAAAATTGTGTTTGTCAGTTTGAGACACTCTATATAAACTTCTTTCTATTCTTACAGAGCTGTAAAGCAAACCATGAAAAAATATTTAATGTGGATTGACACAAGTGGATTCTATCAAGACATTGATCATGGGACAGTTAGATGCTACAGACACCATGATTCTCATGGACAGTTCATGTTTGGATGAACTTAGGTTTTGGGTTGAAAAATCAGTTGAATGTATTGTTGCTTGCATGACAGCTAACATACAGAAATTTTCTGAGTTTTAGACTAAGGAAATATCAGTTTAGAGGTGTGTGCTTGAAACTAACATGCAGAATTTTCCGGGTTTTAAACTGAAGAAATATCAGTTTGGTGTATTGTTGCTTGCATGACTAACATGCAGAATTTTCTGGGTTTTAGACTAAGGAAATATCAATTTGGGGTATTATTGCTTGCATGACTTACATGCAGAATTTTGTACGTTTTAGACTGAAGAAATATCAGTTTGGTGTATTGTTGCTTCCATGACTAACATGCAGAATATTTTTGGGTCTTTAGGCTGAAGAAAACATCAGTTTGGTATTATTGTTTGAATGGAAAACATGCAAAATGTGTGAATATACATGTTGATATGTGCATGTCGATGATTAACATGATGCTTAAGATAAAGCATAAATGATATATATGTTGCATGTAGTTTTTATTATGCATGTAACATGAGATTTTTATGCAGTGGCATTAGCATTGCATGTGCTGCAGGGACATCGCGTAAAATCAAGTGTGAAGTGCATGACATGGATTTTGAATAAATTAAATTGAAGAGTTGTCTAAAATATGCATTAGGAGGATTGTCCATTATATTTAATCTCGGAAGAGATTATCCAGTATATTATACCTACTCGAATAATAACCTATCAAAATATAATATCAAATCGGAGGGTTGTCCAATAGATATTATGATTATAGAAATTCGGAGGTTGTCCACTTTGTGTATAAAATCGAATGTCCAATGAGTTTCAAAAACAAAAAGCTTTTGTTTTGAAATAGTTTTCATACAAGGATGGCATATGCATCTGTGAGGGAGTCAGTGAGGACTCGAGATATGAGGCATGGCATGTAGACAATCATATAGAGATATGCATGCTTTATATGAATGTGTAAGAATGTGTGTGAATTTATGGCATTGCACGTGCACTTAGGTGGGAAGTAGCCCTAGTAGGAGGATTTCTCTACTAGGTGTTTCTCATCCCATCGTGGGAAAACCATTTCAGGTACTAGAGGTACACCGAGCGACGAGGCTCACACAAGACCCCAATCGTGAAGAAAAAGGTCGGAAGTGCCTTGTTTGTATTCTGCGATTTTTGGGTTGTAAACTCAGGTTTTTGTAATATATGGAACCAAAATGTTGTATTTAATTTATTTTTGTATAATTAAATATATTTTGGCAAGTTTTCCAGGTTCTTGTAGCCCTTGTAGTAACGAGACTTATTTATGTTGATTTTTAGAAGTGTAAAAAAAAAAAAATTTATTTGTACAAAAGTGACCCCCGGGTTTTGGGGTGTCACACTATTGTAGGTTCAGAATGACTAGGAGCAGTAGCAAAATATGTCTTGGGTCTAAAAATGACAGACTTAGATCTAGTTTACATGGGATGAAGAGAGGTAGGGAGAGGAAAGCATAGAGCTAGTGGAGGGGAAGGATAATGATCAGAAGGAGCCTGCATAGCAAGGAAATAAGAGGAACTCAAAAAGGGAACAAAAATAAGTGGAACAGTAGAAGCGGTACCAATGGAAGAACATGGGTTGTCCTTAGAAGGAGAGGACATGACTGAAATAGGAGTGATTGGCATAATAAATGGAGGAGCAGGAACCGGGGAAGGAGAATTTGAGGAAGAAAGGGAAGATGGAGAAAAAAACAAGGAGATATAGGGAAAGGATTGCTCATCAAAAGTCACATTTCAAGCAATATAAATTCAGCCTGAAGGGTGGAGGCACTTATAACCATTATGAGAGGAGCTATAACCAAGAAAAAGACATTGTAATGTCTTTAAAGAAAATTTGTGTCACTGATATGATTTAAGAAGAGGATAACAAGCACAACTAAACACCTTCAAGAAATGATAATCATGTTTGCATCCAAAAAGTAACTCAAAGGGGTAGATTGATGAAGAGTTGGAGAAGGAAAAAGATTAAAAAGAAACATAGCAAAGAAGAAAGCCTCCTACCAGAATTTCAAATCAATGGAGGCTTGAGCTAGGAGAGTAAGACCAACTTCCATAATGGAACTTTGTTTTCATTCAACTTTTCCATTTTTCTTATGAGTATGAGGACATGGATGACAAAAAAGAATGTCTATTGAATGAAAAATAGGAAGAAGCTTACGATATTCCCTACCCTAATCAGATTGAAAGCATTGAATACAAGTATGGTGTTGTCTTTCAATGAAACGAATGAAGTGTAAAACCAAAGATGGATGTTGCTCTCTTTTCTATGCACAAATACTCACCTCAAGTATACGAATTGTGCAAGTAATAAAGTGGACTCAGCAAGTTTGGATTTTTTAACCCATGGGGATTTTGTCTACTAAGGACCAATTTAATCTAACCCTAAGTTTGGTTGGTTGGAAATTAAGTGTGATTTTGAATTAACCTAATCATTAAGATTATCAAATTATGAGAAAAATCTAAGGTTTCTGGTTTCACCTAGGTTAATCCCTGTGACTAAGATGGATAAATCTATTGACAAATTCATATCACCGAAGGTAAGATTAACTAAAATATTATCTCTCCTAAGCATCAACAACCTACTAAGAAAACTAGGTTATTGCATCTTTGCCTCAAACCCTAAGTATACAGAGAGCATTAAGCTTGGTTAATCTCTAGACAATAGGGGAGTCATATGTATCTCTGACCTATGATCATCCCCTGGCACTCCATTCCCGATCCAATCTTTCAATCTCTTATGGGTCTCAAGTCGAATGTTAAATCATGGAAACAATGGCTAGTTGCCCACAAGCATTAAGCATATAATGAAATACTCAATACATTGAACTAGATTTGTGCTGAAAGATTAAATCAAAAACTTAATACATTGTTCATAACTTGGCTACATCGTAGCCCTAGATAAAAGAAAATTAAAACATGTCTACATTAAAAATCTAACAATAATAAAAGGAAAACAAAAAAGAAGAAGAAGAAATTATGAAGTTTTGATGAACTCTGTCGTTATCCTCTAATCTTCTTGGGACCAACCAAACGGCCTCTCACGGCCTTACACCACCCAAAGCATTAACAAAGCTCCTAAAAAGGGATTAAATCAAGTAGGAGAAAACCCCTACCTCCCAGAGTTTTCGAAACTCCATAAAACCAGTGTCCACACGTAGCCCTTGTAGCGTAGAACAACTTTGCATCTTGGCCCGACAAGAACCGATGGTCCGAACGCCGGGAAATCTAGAGAAAAGTTGGAGCTTCTCTCTCTAAAAAATGAATTTTCCTCCCTTTGCGTACCACATTTAAAAATGAAGTGTTCTCTTTTTCTTTTCATTTTGTCCCCACACTTGCCACATGTCCAATTGTCATTTGTTGATAGGATTTCTTATCCACTTTATCCACCTACTTTGGATTTATATCCAATTAGGAGATGCCACATGTCCACATGGGCCCCACACTTGAGCTCAAGTTTACTCATTATGCACTTGACACGTGGCATATTGTGAGTCACTCAAAATGTGCCAAGTGTCACTTCACTCATTGCCTCAAAAAATTACAAATTCAGGCTTTTCGAAATTCAGCGAGTCGACGTGGTTATAGATTTTGCTAAGGCGATTCAACGGTGAAGTCCATTTCATCATCCGAGATCTAGAAAAATTCCGAATTTTGACCGAAATTACCATTTTGCCATTTTTCAGAAAATTAGATTTTCTCGGGGTTTCACATCTTCTATCCCATACAAGGAGTAATGATGAAAATGACTCCCAGCCAATTGGCTTAGGGCATTAGGCTTTGAAAGGCCCCTCATACGTGTATGGGATTCCAATTAGATCAACTCACTTTATTTTTCTTTTCTTTTCTTATTTTTATGTTTTTCTTCAGTGTTTTTTTTATTTTTTTATTTATATATATATTTTTGTATAATGGGGCTCATTGGCCCTCTTTTGAATGTGTCTCAACACTACTAGAGTCAACAACAAATCATAATAAATGGGTGTCATCCAGAGAGGGGAGTTGATACCAAAGATCATGTGAAGGACCTAGAATATTAGTATGTGATAAGTTCTATATAAGGTGTCAAGGTGAAGAACAAGAGGACTCATATTACGAAGCTGCCCATAACATGAGATCCTTAAGTACAAGATCAACCAAACCCGACAATTTCTTTCAAGAGACACTACTAGCTATATGAGCATAAAGTTACCACCAACAATTAAAATAGTAGGAAAAAATTATGGAGCTTTGTTGGTTTCCTTCACAATCTGTCCCCGTAACTAAGATGTGCATTGTCTTCAATGGACAAACATATAACAAGTAAAAATGAGAGAGGGTCAGAAATATACCGAGGATGGTACCCTGAATCACAATGATCTGTGCCAATGTATAAGTTTCATAAAGATGTATCATGAAGAAATAAACACTATAAGAAAACATGCCTTTCCCAGCTAAAACTTAGGAACGAATTAAAAATTCATCATTGGAAATAATTTTTCATGACTAATTTCTAAATATTGTCACTAACATTAGTTTCATGATAACTTTTCCCTATGAAATTGAAAATTATGTCGGGAAAATTTGGCGCGGTTTTTTTTTTTTTTGCGAGAAAATGTTTGTGACGAAAGTTAACCATTTGGCCACAAAAACATGCATCGGTAAAAATAATTTTTCCCAACGAAATGGTCTTCCTCCCTAAAAGTTATAATCTCTTATCTATATTTCCTAACAATGTTTATTTCGTTGGTGATGATATTATTTCTTGATGAATTAAATTATATTGTAACTGAAAGTTATTATTATGTTATAATATTGGTAACATTGATATATATATATATATATATATATATATATATATATATATATATATATATATATATATATATATATATATATATATATATATACTCTTTCTATATATATATATTGAAGCAGGGAAAATTCGAATCTTACGAAGAAGGGTAAAAGCGGTAATTTTGAATTCAAAACCGAAAATTTTCTAGATCTCGGATGATGAAAAGTTTCATTGGAATCGTCTCACAAAATCTAGCTACCTGTCAATTTTGTCAGTCACGAAGCGATTAAAATTTCCGCATTTTCAAGGCAGGGTGACAGATAGTAAAGCATTTATTAAGGGCATGTGATGTGAAAAAAAGTCACATACTACATGTACTCATGTGACACATGTTGCATGATTAGCGAGATGATGAAATGAATGGCTGAGATTGTGCCAAGTGTCAAAAATCAAGAAAAGGGTCACATTAGGAATTATTGGAAATGTTAAATGTATAAGACAAAACAATGAATAGTTTTCTTCTCCATTTGAAAGGAGAAAACGTGCATTAAATTTGGAAATTTTACGGTTTTAGAGAGAGAGAAGGAGCTCTTCTCTCGGAATTTAATTTATTCAATTTGTGGTTCTCGACGGACGAAAAGCAAAGTCTATTCTGCTTGTGGGGCTACCACGTGGACAGATTTTGTGGAGTTCAGACAACTCCAAGAAGTGAGATCTTTCCTACTTGTGTTATTCTTTGGCTAGAGCCATGCAAATGGTTAGGAATAAATACGAGGCTTGGTTGTAGTAATTTAGGTCTAAAATTTGAGTAAGTGGAGAATTCCTGCCTGTGTGGCCGTGAGCGGTACCAGCTTGGGGTTTAGCATTCCGTGAATGATTATGATTTTTGGTGTGAATTTTTATGATGTTGGAGTTATTCAAAATGAATTGCTTGTGTTTGTTGATTAGCCCATGTAGGCTAATTTTTGGTATTATTGATGTGAATTTAATAACATGAATTGTGTGATCATTATGTTAATATATACATGTTTTTATATGTTGGCATGAGTTGTTGGGATTGGCATAATGCATTCCATATGCCTTTGGGGCACCCTAGAATATTGAGAGTGAGTGCATGATATGAAAGAAAATAAAAGGAAAAATGTTTGTGAAGGAATTTCGATGAAGATTTTCCGGAGGAATTGTGTTGGGAGATTGTCCAGCGTTCACGTCGGAGGAGCCGAAATTGTTTGAAGGTTATCCATGGTTCGGAGGTAGTCAATATGTTTATCGGATCTGGTAGTAAGTTTTTCGAACAAAAAGCTTTGTTTTGAAAGCGTGATTTTCTGTTTGGCTTAGGCATGTGTGAGGGAGTCGGTGTGGACTCGAGACATGTGATTGGGCATGTAGACATTCAAGTAGGATCATGTATTTTCTTGAGTGTGTTTGTTTTCCATGACATGTGCATAGGTGAGGTAACCATGTAGGAAATTTTCCTCTTGGGCTTTGCTCACCACAATAGGATCACTATTCGGTCTACGGGAGTAATACGGGAGGACGGCGCTCACTGATAGTGTTTAGAAGCGGGATTATGACTTTGGCATTTTCATTTTGTATAACATGTATTAAAATTGTAAATCTTAATATATGTTTGAATTAAGAGTGATTTATTAACTCTTGAACTATTGTATATAGTTGATTTATTTTGTGAGTATTGATGCAGGGGCCTAAGTGGCCAATATTTTACTTGCATGGACCACATTGTTCCTTTGTTAATTGTTAGGATAAGTTTTGTACCTTAATTTAGAGCTCCCGTACCAAGGAGACTCTGCAGATTTTGCATGAGTGGTGTCGGGTTGCAGTGTCTCCACAACTATTCCGCAGGTTGACGGGTTGTCAACGAGACACCCCGCTTTTGGGGCATCACAGCTTGGTATTAGAGCTTAGGTAAACGATTACCTAGGGAACTCGGGTTTGGGTACCATAAGTTTGTCACGATTTTGGCTTCACGGCGGTATCGAGCATAAAATTATCTGATACCTGAATGCTTGGGGACAGGCTTAGGCCATGGTCGTAAGTTATGAGAACACCACAATTTGGTGTGGCTCGATGTTAGAGTTTAGGTATGTGATTACCTAGGCAGTCACAGGACTGTATTTGAACACTGCATGCATGGTGTTTTATGTGTGAATGGTGTGCATAACATGATTTGTTGTGTATGAATTGTGATCATGTGTTATATGAATTTTGTGATTGTGTGCTTAGTAAATAGCACATAGGAAAGAAAAATTGTTGAACACTAAGGTCGAGAAAATATAACCTTAGGCGTTCGAGAAAATTTTGGGCAAACAGTCCATAATTAAATGAAAAATAAATAAAAAAATGTGTGTTGAAGAATTTTTTCTGAGGTTTTATAGTGTGTAAAACAAGAAAAAAAATATTTAAAATAAATATATTTGGTTCTACTGGAAAATGAAAAAAAAATTCCTTTTTTGGTGGTTTCGATGGCGGGAATGAAAAATGATGTGAAAGTGCGAGGCGGTAGGGCAGGCTCATATTTTACTTGGTCACGATAAAGTGCAGTATCGTGACCACGGGAGAACGCCTTGTGCGCATGGACAAACCCTTTGCTTGGCGCGATACGGCAGGCGGCGATGCGGTGAATGTAGCGCGGTAGGAACAGGTCGCGATACAAGATTTGTATCGTGGTGCGAAGGGGCGTTCGGGTCGTGTCTGACGACGCTGCGATGTAATCTGTGCTTGTGTGCGCCGATCTGGAACAAGAATTTCGCGACACCGCAGTAGCGGGAGCTCTCGACATGGCATGCGTGACAGCGCGAGCTGTGGCGACATGGCGCCAGCGCGACCCGAGGCCTCTGATGCGGCCATGACCACGACCAACCACAAGCGATGCGCCGGGCACGAGGCCACGACATCGGCGGCACAGGCGCGGTGCGACTTTGTCTTCGAGGTTGGGTTCGGGGTGTGCTGGTGTACCTTCGTTTTGACTCAATGCAACGTTACGAGTCACTTTTGGGACCTTTATTCAAGAAACCTTGTTCAAAGAGGTTTTCAAAAATAATAATAATAAAATCAAATGAAATAAAATCTTTTAAAATGAAATTGTATAAAATAAAATTTTTTTGCATATGATTTAATATATTGAATTATTGTCTTGCATTACTTATTAATGCATGGACATAGTGTATGAAATGTTTTCGGTATATGAATAGTGTCTTGGGGTTGTGTTTACGCCTTAGAGATACTGCATTGAATATGAACTTGCCATTTGACATGTGTAGATGGCTAGTTAAGGGCGAGGACGTAGAGGGCATCCGCGAAGTCGCGGTCAGACACCACGATATTTGACCGGGCCTTTGTTGAAATTTTGTAGGGATGCATTTCACTGTATTGCGAGGCTAGTCGAGGGTAGCGAGGAGATCCAGTAACCTCCGGAGGTTTAGGGCACGCATCATCCTCACGAAATTCCGCGGGGAAGAATCGTGGTGGCGGACCATTTAGTTCATACCGATTGAGAAAGTGTTGGAGGCTATAGAGATGGCCTCGGCCGACCATGATAAGTAGGCTGCGTTCCGGCTAGGGTGAGGGCCAAGTATGGTGGGCTGGGCAGAACCTCTAGAACCTAGAGCAATGACATGGCGAGTTCGGGGAGCTATTCATGGGTAAGTATTTTCCGGATACTGCTTGTCACGCGAAGGCTCGGGGTTCTAAGAATTTGAAGCGGGGGACGATGGCGTGATGGTTATGTGGCTAGATTCCACGGGCTAGCCGTTTCTTGATGACTACGTGGCAACAGACATGGCCAAAGTCAACAGATTCGAGAATGAGCTGAAGTTGTCCATTCGGGGTAGGATTATAAGCCTTCGCCTGAGACGAGACTACATGGTTGGGATCACCTGACCCGTAGAGAGATAGAGGATGCTCAAAGCACCGGGATGCGGGTGTTAGTAGCAAGAGGAAGGAAGTCGAGTCTTCTTCTAGTTCGGGAAAGAAGGAGAGGGGCTTCTAGTTCCGCAGGGTTCGAGTCGTGACCATCGGGACCGAGACAGTCGGGTTGCGGTCGAATTTGGGCGGATGGTGTGCTACCATTGCCAACGGCGGGATGAGGAGGATTGCCCCTAGAGCGGGGATCCTAGGATTTTGGGACGATTCTTAATTCTAGTCGTGGTAGGAAAGAGGATACAATATGTTCCTCCACGCATCGGTGCGAGGCGGAGGAGCCAGTATTAGTCTTGGGGCGCGGGCACCTCCCGTACATACGGGCCAAAGGAGGCGGACAGCTATGGGTCGAGGTGGGGGCGAGGGCGACATGCGGGACGTCGGGGTCCAATAGGCGTGTCGCCATGCACCAGAACTAAGTCGGCGGATCAACCCCGATTATCACAGTGCGTTTTGCTATCTCTTTATGGGCAAGAGTATCATTTGATTCTGGTGCTTCGCATTAATTCATTGTTGCATCAGTTGTGATAGAGTTGCGCTTAGAGGTTGAGACCTTAGAGGAGCCTTTGTATATGAGTTCTCCCCTAGGGATTAGGGCGAGGATAGGGATGATATGTCAAGGTTGCGAGTTAGAGATCTTGGGGATTCTACTCACAGTGGACCTGAGGGTCATGGACATGTTAGAGTTCGATGTCATGGACATGTTAGAGTTCGATGTCATCAGCAGGATGGATTGGGTGACGACTTCTGATCGTTATCGATTGTGAGGCGTAGGAGGTTACCGCCACCTGCGGGATGGTACTCGTGTTGTATTTCAGGGGGACAAGCATGATATTTTGCCCCAGATAGTGTACAAATCTAGGTGTCATGGACAGTTGGCGGGTTGGCTGGCAAGCCTTAACCTAGAGGACAAGGTGAGATCGGACTTAGATCTCCCTCGAGTAGTCTGCGAGTATGAGGATGTTTTTCGGATGAATTTATCGGGTTGCCTGCAAGGGTTGTAAATTTGGTATCAATTACACCACAGTACTTCGCCAAATCTCACATGACTCAGCTAGGATGGCACTAGTTGAGTTAAGAACTGAGTCCGGCTCACAGGGAGTTCTGCGGACAAAGGGGTTCATTAGACGAAGCACTTCACCATGGGGCTCTTCGGTCCTATTTGTGAAGAAGAAGGACAAGACCCTTCGTGCGTGATTAGAGCGGTTGAGCAGGGGGTTCACGATTCAGTCGGTACCCATTGCCAGAAGTTGGCCCGATTTGTTTGATCAGTTGAGAGGAGCGCGAGTCTACTCCAAGATAGACCTTCGCACTAGTTACCATCAGCTGAGGGTTAGGGAGACAGATATCCCTAAGACAGCGTTCAGGACGCGGTATGGACACTTTGAGTTTATAGTGATGCCCTTTGGATTGACGAATGCGCCAGCGGCATTCTCATGCATAGGGTGTTCCAACCCTATCTAGATCAGTTTGTCGTAGTCTTCGTGGATGACATTTTGGTCTCGATCGGAAGTGGGAGCATGAGCTCGCGAATCGTTTACGGAGTTCTGTGAGATCATCAGCGTACGCCAAGATTGAAGTAAGTCGCGGTTTGGCTGCGAGGTGAGATTTTTGGGACACGTGGTGTCGGCATCGGGCGCGATGTCCGGTCACGGACCCGGAAGGTCGGGTGTGATGAGTTAGGAGAGGCCGAAGTCAGTCTTCGAGATATGTAGTTTCTTGGGATTGGCTTGGTACTACAGGAGATTCATTGAGGATTTCTCTTGATTAGCGGCTTTATGTGAGATAACCGGAAGGAGGTCAGTTTAATTGGGATGACCGATCTCGAGGAGGCATTTCAAGAGTTGAAGAGGAGACTTACTTCAGCTATCTTGATAGTCCCGGACAGGGGATAGGGGTACACAGTGTATTGTGATGCCTCGAGAGCCAGATTAGGATGTGTTTTAATGCAGTCTGGGAGGGTACTAGCTTATGGTTCCCGTCAGTTGAAGAATCATGAGCGAGTACCCCACACGACATGGGTTAGCGGCCTGTAGTCTTCGCCTTGAAGATGCGAGCCCCACTTGCTTATATGGCGAGGAGTTCGAGGTGTACTCATACCCGCAGTCCCAGTATATCTTCATGACGGGACACAAACGAATTAGCGAGATGGATGGAGTTCTGAAAGTTATGACTTTACTTTGTATTACCATACACGGTAAGGCAAATGTGGTGGCTGATGCACTCAGTCGGAAGTCACGGGGAGTATTGGCTAGTATAGCTTCCGGGAGTGGGCGTGTTCGAGGCGTAGTGCAGTTTGGCCACGATCTGGCGAGACTCGAGTGCGTTGGGAGTTTGGTATCCTACACCGTCTCTGTTAGTGGAAGTGATCGGAGTCTAGGGGCGGAGGACGTGTAGATGAGTGTCCATTAGGGATAGAATGCGGTCAGTCACAGTGGCGAGTTTGGGCCCAGTCCACGCGGATAGTAGTCTTCGATTATAGAGGGCGGGTAGTGGTCCCCGGTTGTGGAATTTGAGAGAGGAGATTCTCGGGAGTTTCCACTTTGCTCGTTTCCAGTGCATCTAGGTGGCCTTGCAGATGTGCTAGGATCTTTGTCACCAATACCCTCTTTGGGCGGGATGAAGAGACACGTTGGGGACTTTGTTCAACGATGTCTTACGTGTCAGCAGGTTAAAAATTTGAGCATCAGAAGCCAGCGAGGGCAACCCCGGCCATTGGGGTGGGCGAGGAGTGGAGGTGAGACACGTCGCGTGGATTTTGTGACCCACTTTCCATGGACCTTAGCGGGGACATGATGCGATGCGGTGATAGTGGACCGGCTCACGAAGTCGACACACTTTCTAGCCATGCGGATGACCTTCACATTGGAGAGATTCTGCTGGTTGTACATTCGAGAGATAGTCCGGCTACATGGAGTGCCAATATCCATAGTTTCGGATAGAGACCCGAGGTTTATGGCGCACTTTTGGAAGAGTTTCAGGCTATGGGTAACGGTGACCCGTGGTACGACTTTCCACCCACAGAGACGGATGGTCGATCGAGGAGAGGGACCATACGAGGGTGTTAGAGGACATCTTTGCCGAGCATCGTCTGGATCATAAAGGAGTATTTGGGAAGAGCATTTGCCTTTAGTGGAATGCCTAACAACAATTATCCAGTGAGTATACAAATGGCACCATATGAGACATTGTATGGGGCCACATGCAAATCAGATTATGTTGGGTAGAGGTGGGAGAGAGCTCCATCACTAGTCTGATCTAATTAGAGACACCTCAGGAAGGTGGCGTGATACGGCTGATGTTTTCTCATGGCTCGGATCCGTTAGAAGAGTACATCTTCGTGTACGACGTGCGACCCTTAGAGTTCGAGGTTGGAGATCCGCGTCTTCTTGAAGGTAATGCTGGGAGAATTGAGTCGGGTTCGAGCGAGCGAAAAGCTATCTCAGGGTTTATTGGGCCTTTCGAGATACTCGAGAGGGTAGGCCTTTATGGCGTGCAGGTTGGCTTATTGCCCAACATGTCAGGTGTCCATGAGGTATTTCACGTCTCCATGTCTCGGAGGGTACACTCCAGATCCAGCTCATGTAGTGGATTGGGAGATATTGATGTTAACACAGATGGGACCTTCAAGAAGGGACCAGTATGCATTTGGATAGTGGGATCGGGTTTTACGACATGGGCAGGTGAGGCTAGTGAGGGGTGTTATGGCGGCATCGTGGAGTGGAGGGTCGTGAGAGCGAGGACACGTGCGGGCCACCTATCCATTTTTGTTTAGGGATGAAGATGCGTGGTTTAGTCGTTTAATACTTAATGACTGGTTTACATACAGGTAGAGTGCCACGTTGCATATCCATGTGTTCGTGGTGATTGTCGAGAATTTCGGAATGAAATTCTTTTTAAGGAGGGGAGAATGAAAAACGAGAAAATTCGAATCTTCTGAAAAAGGGTAAAACGGTAATTTCGGTCAAAACTCGAAATTTTTCTAGATCTCGGATGACAAAACGGATTTCACCATTGGAATCGTCTCGCCAAATCTAGCTACCACATCAAATTTTGTTGAATTCCGAGACAGTCGGAATTTCAAGTTTTTCGAGGCACCGGGTATCGGGTGCTGTAAAACGGATTTTAAGAGACATGTGATGTGACAAAAGTCACATACTACATGTACTCATGTGACACATGTTGCATGATTAGCAAGAGGATGAAATGAAAGGCTGAGATTGTGCCAAGTATCAAAAATCAAGAAAAGGGACACATTGGGAATTATTGGAAATGTTAAATGTATAAAATGAAACAATGAATAGTTTTCTTCTCCATTTGAAAGGAGAAAACGTGCAGTGGCTGGAATTTTGTGGTTTTAGAAAGAAGGAGTTTCTTCTCTCTATAGATTTAACGGTCGGACCGTCGGTTCTCGGCCAGACAGAAACATAAAGTCGATGTGACGAGGGCTATGCGTGGACACCGATTTTGTGGTGTTAAACGACTCGAAAGTGGGGATCTTTTTCCTAACGTATTTATTCTTTATTAAGATCCATGTAAATGGTTGGAATATTCTGAGGGCTTGATTTGGCGTAAATTTGATCTCAAAACATTTGAGCGGTTGGAGAAAATTCACTTGTGTGGCCAGTGACGATTACTGACAGGGTTTCACTATTCACATGAATAGTTGTGTGATTTTTTGTGGGAATTTTTATGATGTTGAGTGATTCAAAATGAATTGCTTGTGTTTGTTGATTAGCCCATGTGAGCTAATTTCGGAATTATTTATGTGAATTTAATAACATGAATTGTGTGAATTAATTATGTTAATATATACATGTTTTATATATTAACATGAGTTGTTGGGATTAGCGCATGTCGTTACGTATGCAACAGGAGCATACTGATCATTGAGGTAGTGCATGACATGAAAGAAAATAAAAAGCAAAAATGTTTGTGAAAGGAATTTCGACGGAAGATTTTCCGGAGAATTGTGTTGGGAGATTGTCCAACAATTCACGTCGAAGGGGTCCATGAATTGTTTTGAAAGGTTGTCCAATAGATTTGCCTCGGAGGGTAGTCCAATATGTTTATCGAATCTTGGTAGTAAGTTTTCGAGAACAAAAAGCTTTTGTTTTGAAAACTATGATTTTACTCGCATTTGGCTTAGGCATGTGTGAGGGAGTCGATGAGGACTCGAGACATGGGATTGGGCATGTAGACATTCAAGTAGGATCATGTATTTGCTTGAGTGTGTTTGTTTTGCCATGACATGTGCACTTAGGTGGGGAGTAACCATGTAGGAAATTTTCACTACTTTGGGCTTTGCTCACCCTTCCGAGGATCAGCGGCCCCCAGTCTGAAGTGTACAAGATGACGACGCTTACTAGAGGCCGCGTTTAGAAAGAGCGGATTTGGCTTTAGCATTTTCATTTTGTATAACATGTATTAAAATTTTAAATCTTAATATATGTTTGAATTAAGAGTGATTTATTAACTCTTGAACTATTATATATAGTTGATGTATTTTGTGAGTATTGATGCAGGGGCCTAAGTGGCTAATATTTTACTCGCATGTGGACCTTTGTGTGGTGTTGGTAATTGTTGGGACGAGGTTTTGTACCTTAGGTAGAGCTCCTAGTACAAAGGAGACTGCTGAATTTTCATGGTGGTGTCGGGTTGCAGGGCATCCTCGAGCTGTCCAGAAATAGGTTGATGGGTTGTCAACGAGACACCCCGGTTTTGGGGTCGTCACACACACACACATACACACACACACACACAAATATATATATATATATATATATATACATATATATATATATATATATATATATATATATATATATATATATATATATATATATATATATATATATATACTCATTATTTAAATATGATTTAATTTCAATCCTGTTTAAATAAATAATATTAATTTAATCTTAATTTTTATTATAATTATATGCATTGTTTTCCATTTTAACATTAATACTATAGTTATGATTATTTTTATAATCTCAAACTTTAAACTTTATCTTAATTTGTGTGACACCCAAAATTTCGGGGGTCATTTTTTATTTTTTATTTTTTTGCATACGCCTCAAATTCGGTATAAACAACCTTGTATATTTTCTTACAAATACACAAATGCTTATAGTATTTTACAAAGGGTTGATGCACAACTCTTTACACACATGCCAAAATATATTAAAACTATATTGTTGCCGTATATTTTACGAGTACTTCTCAAGGCCTGGCTTCGGCCTTCTTCGTGCCCTCAAACTCGAAGGCGCCTCTTCTCGTGTACACGAAAGGGTGGTCCCACGGCGGATGGCAATCGCACTTGTGAAAATCTCTTTGTGTACTCCCCACCTAAGTGCACATGCAATGCCATGTTCACACATCCATAGACATTCAAGTAAAAACATGCACATTTCTACATGAATGACTACATGCCATGCTCCATGTCTTGAGTCCTCACTGACTCCCTCACACATACAAGGGCCATGTATGAAAAACTGTTTTCAAAACAAAAGCTTTTTGTTTTTGAAAACCCATTGGACATACTCCGATCTTGTAACAAAGTGGACAACCCTTGAATTCCGATATTATAATATATTGTACAACCCTCCGATATAATATCATATTTCTTTGAATTACCATCTTGATAGTCTGATATCTTCGGACAATCCTCCAATCTTGTAACAAAGTGGACAACCCTCCGAAATTTAATATAATGGACAATCCTCCAAAATTAAATATAATGGACAACCCTCCGAATTTAATATAATGGAAAATCTCCGAAATTAAATGTAATGGACAACCCTCCGAATTTAATATAATGGACAATTCTCTGAAATTAAATATAATGGACAACCCTCCGAGATTAAACATAATGGACAACCCTCCAAAATTTAATATAATGAACAATTCTCCGAAATTAAATATAATGGACAACCCTCCGAGATTAAACATAATGGACAAACCTCCGAAATTTAATTCATTCAAAATCCATGTCATGCACTCACACCCAATTTACGTGATGTCCCCTTGCACATGCAATGCTAATGCCATTGCATAAAATCTCATGTTACATGCATCACAAAAACTACATGCAACAAATACATAAATCATGCTTTATCTCAAGCATCATGTTAATCATCAAGCATGAACAAATCAACATGTATGTTCACAAATTCTGAATGTTATTCATTCAACCAATAACATACCATACTGGACTTTTCGGTCTCAAAATCCAGAAAAACAGCATGTACAATACAACCTCCAAACCAGCAGTAACAATATCAATTCCAGAAAAATTCTGCATGTTATTCATTTAACCAATAACATACCAAACTGGACTTTTCGGTCTCAAAATCCAGAAAAAACAGCATGCACAATACAGACTCCAAACCAGCAGTACAAGATCAATTCCAGAAAAATTCTGCATATTATTCATTCAACTAATAACATACCAACTGGGCTTTTCGGTCTCAAAATCCAGGAAAAACAGTATGTACAAAACAACCTCTAGAAACAAGTAGTAACAAGATCACTTTCAAAAAAAAATCTGCATGTTCTTCATTCAACCAATAATATACTAATTGGACTTTTCGGTCTCAAAATCCGGGAAAAACAGCATGTACTATAACCTCTAGAAACCAGTAGTAACAAGATCACTTTCAAAAAAATTCTGCATGTTATTCATTCAACCAATAACATACTAAGCTGGACTTTTCGGTCTCAAAATCCAGAAAAACTGCATGTACAATACAACCTCCCAAAACCAGCAGTAACACGATCAATTCCAAAAAAAATTTCTGGAAATTACAAGGACTCAGAAACCGGTCCTAACATCAACAGTTTTTGTAGAAACTGTTCTTGTATCAGCCCACAACTAGGGCTACCTTTCATGGCCATTTCATGGCTCTTAAATAAGAAATAGCTAAGGTAGGAGAAGACCCCTACTTGTTGGAGTAAAAGATCAAGTCCTTGACCACCGAATCTGGAAAAATGGAGAAATCTGCAGCTCCTAATCTTCTCCTCTATTATGTTATGTTCTCAAACTCAGCAAGGGAACTTCTCCTCCCCTTCCATAGATTGATTTCCTTGATCAATTTTGGTATTTCCTTTCTTTTCTCTCTATTTCTCTCTCTCTTTTGGTTTTCTCTTCTATCTTTTCTTTTTTTCTCTCCTCCAGAACTGATTCCCCACAAGAGGAAGGCTCCTTTCCCTTCACTTCCTCCCATTCCCATGTTTCTCCACTCCAAACATTAGACATGATGTATCCATTCATACATGGAACTAGTCAACCATCAATATCCTTCCATTACCTAACCTTCTATAACATCATGCATTCTAGTAGCTTGACACTTGGCCACTCAAGTTCCAAGTGTCCCCAAGTCCAGAACCCTCATGCCACGTGTCACCCAGCTAATGGCCTGTCCCGCCTCGAAATACGTGAAAATCCGACTGTCTCGTAATTCGACACAATTCGCCTAGGCGACTAGATTTCGTGAGACGACTCCAACGGTGTGATCCGTTTCATCATCCGAGATCTATAAACATCCCAGCTTTTTCTCCAGACTATTCCGGTAAATTACTGTTTTACTATTTTTTCTGAAAAATTTAAAATTTTCACGGGTTTTACAATTTGGACTTTGATTAAAAATTTCCATTATTTCAATCTTTGATATGTTTTTTTTTTTTTTTGTCAAACCATGTCTTGAGATGGTCTGTGCACACATGGAATATATCTTTAAGTGTCACCCATGTCAGGGCCAATCCTCATACGGGCTAGGGTGACCATAGGCGGTCGACTTTACCATAACACAAGCGCATTTCGAGGGCTTGAACTTGAGGCCAGCGGATTTAAGTTAGAAGAGACCCTAACCATCTCACCTACATGTTCGGATGTATCTTTTATATGTTTAATTTGCAAGTTTATATTTAATCTTTTAATTTTAATATTTTACTTTTAAGTTGAGTCTCAATTATAAATGTAATTAAAGTGCATCAATTTCAACCTTAATCACCAGCATTAACATTAATTTAATATTTAAGATCAATATTTTAGTTTTGGTTATTTTCAAATCTTTAGCTTTCCTTTGTCACTTTTTTTTTTTTGCGGTGTTACTTTTCTTTTAAAAGTATAGATATTTACCTTCAACTTTAATTTAATCTTAATTTTCCTTTAGAAGTATGGTTTTCCTTATATACTAGTGATTATATGGGTATATTAGTAGATTTTTTAACCTAAAATGCTAGTGACTGAAAATTTAATAAAAAAAAAAAACCAGAATATTATAAAACTTTAATAGTAATATCCATTGATGCAATATTATATTAAGATAGGTATTCATAAAATGAACGATTTGCAACATTTCGTTAATGTCAATTTTAATTTTTATAATTATTCTTGTAATTTTAAATTAGTTTTAATATTTAAATTTTTTAATCTTAAAGGTTATCTTAATTAGTTTTAAATTCACGTTCCTTATTTATTTATATAACTATAGAAAATATAAGGAAATATGTTGTAAAAAAAAAAAGGAAATATAGATTGTAGATATACTATTTCACATCTTTCTTTTCTACCCAGCTTTACTATGAATTCCTTTTAGATTGGATGAATTTTTTGGAAATCAAAACTCTTTCCTTATTAAAATTTAATTCAGATTTGAATATTAATATACTAAATCATGTTTCAATAATAAATAAAAATTAAAAAAAAGATAAAAATAGGAGAATAAGAATAATAGTAGATTATCATGCATAATTTATAGCCAATAAGACCAAGCTCCAAGTGGTTAGAGGCTTAAATGCGGTAGCATATGAGAGGAGGGGGTCAGGGTTCGAAATTAAGAGTGGGGATAAATTTATGAGGAACATATCTGTAATTATAATGCAAGTGAAGAGATGTAAAAAAAACATTAATATAATTATATAAAAATTTATTGTACTTATTCTAATTTTATACTAACTTATATTCTTATTATAATTATATACAAACAAGTTCGAGCCTTGAGAATGCAACAATATTCTGTGGTAGAGCTTTATCGCCCTTGTGATCTCTCCGGCTCGAATGAGGATTAGTCTGTGTGGTATGGCTTAAAGATGCCTTCTATGTGTGCACTGGCCCGCTTAAAACACCTCATGATCTGACCAAAAAATGATTATATATAAACAAAATTTAGAGATATTTTCCACAAAAAAAAAAAAATAGTAAAACATTAATTGTTGAGAATAAAATCACTAATTTAGTGAGTAAAGAAAAATTACATGATTACCAAATTTAATTTGATTGAATTGAAAATTCTATTTCTAAAATGATAAAAATTTAATCCTTATTTTAACTTTAAAATTTCAATTTTAACCGTACGCACCATAAAACTATTTTCATTATAATTTAATTGTAATTTATTAATATTATCTTCAAAATTATATCATAAGACTTTCTAATTTTTAATTATAATAATTATATTAGATTTATGAAATTGGAAGGATAGAACTTTGCTTGACGCATTTAATGCGCGAATAATTATTGGTAGGATATATCCATAAGACTTTCCTAATTTTTTAATTATAATAAATATATTAGGATTAGAAAATAATTGGACAAGAATTTGAGGCGCATTTAATGTATGTAGAATAATTGTTGACTAGATATATCATAAGACTTTCTAATTTATTAATAGTATCTTTCATTATATTGAAGACTTTCAAATTTTTAATTATAATATTAAAACCCAGGAAAATTCGAGATTTGAAGGATAAAATGGTCATTTCGGTAAAAATCCGAAATTTTTCTAGATCTTGGATGATAAAATGAACTTCACCGTTGAAATCATCTTGCGAAATTTAGATACCACATCAAATTTCCTTGAATTAGGCGGTGGATTCATGTTTTTCGAACATAGGGTGCGGGTGTAGTAAAACGGCTCGTGGAAGACATGTGATGTGACAAAAGTCACCTACTACATGTACTCATGTGACACATGTTGCATGATTAGAGAGAGAATGGGAATGAATGGCTTAGATTAAGCCAAGTGTCAAAAACCAGATGAAGGGACAAGATGGGATTTTTTGCAAATGTCAATGATAATAAAGACAAAAGCAAATAGTGTTCATCTTCTTCATTTTGAGAGCCAAAAACATGCGAAGGGAGGTGCGGTGAGCATTGGTTTGTGATTTTAGAGAGAAGGGCTCATATACTCTAGATTTGTGGTCGTTCGAGATGGGTTGGTGATGGATTCGGACCGTTGGTTCTCGACGGAGCAAGCCGAGTCGATATACGCCGGCGAGGGCTGCGCGTGGGCCTGGGTGCTGGTAGGACCAAACCCAACTCACAGAGGTAGGGATATTTTCCTACTTGTGTTATTCTTTGGCTAAGAGCCATGTAAATGGTTGGGGATGTTCTAAGGTTTGGATTAGTCATGTTTTTGGTCTCAAAACATTTGAACCGAGTGGAGAAAATCCCCATTATTATGGCCGTGAACAATGCCAACCCGAGGGTTTCACTGTTCACATGAATAGTGACATGATTTTTGGTGTGATTTTTATGATGTTGAGTGATTCAAAATGAATTGCTTGTGTTTTGTTAAGTAGCCCATGTGAGCTAATTTTGGGGTTATTGATGGTGAATTTTCATAACATGATTTATGTGGATTAATTATGTTAGTATATATATGTTTTATATATTAGCATGAGTTTGTTGGGATTGGCATCATGCATTCCATATGCCTTTAGAGACTTTAGAATAATGGAGTGAGTGCATGACATGAAATTGAAAGAAAAGCAAAAACGTTTGTGAAAGGAATTTCGAAGGAAGATTTTTCGAAGAATTGCCTTGGAGAGCTATCCAGCAGATCACGCCGGATGGGGACCATGGCATTTAGGAGGAAATATCCGGCCAATTAGCGCCGGAGGGTAGTCGATGTATTTCTGAAATTGGTGAAGTAGTTTAGAGAACAAAAGTTTTTGTTTTGAAAACTGGATATTTTACTCGCATTCGGCTTAGGCATATGTGAAGGAGTCAGTGAGGACTTAGGACATGGGATTGGTCATGTAGACATTCGAGTAGGTTCATGTAATTGCTTAGATGTGATTGTTTGTCATGACATGTGAACTTAGGTGGGGAATAACCCATGTAGGAAATTATCTCTATTGGGCTTTGCTTTCCTTTGTCGAGGATCACCATTTCGGTGCGAGGAGTGTCTGGGAGGGATGGCGTTCACTAGGGCCGCGTTTAGAAGAAAGCTGGGTTGTGGCTTTGGCATTGTCATTTTGTATAAGATGTATTAGAAATTGTACATTTTAATATATGTTTGGTAAAACGTAATTTATTAACTCTTGAACTATTGTATATAGTTGATGTATTTTGTGAGTATTAATGCAGAGGCCCAAGTGGCCATTATTTTACTCACATGTGGACCCTGTGTGGTCATTGTTAATTGTTGGGATTGGTTTTGTATCTTGGGTAGAGCTCCGGGTACCAGGGGCTACGGGTTTTCATGAGTGGTGTCGGGTTGCAGGCATCCCACGAGAATATTCAGCCAGTTGACGGGTTGTCCATACGGACCCCGGTTTTGGGGTGTCACAATAAATATAATAGGTTTATGAAATTGGTAGGATAGAACATGGGGAGCGCATTTAATGCGTCGAATGCTGATATGATATTTTGTATCCATTTTCTTCTTTTAACTATAACTTTTTTTTTATTCTTTTCAATTGGCATGGATGAGAGCTGTCAAACCCATCATGGCACATTCTCCCATTTTGTGTGTACCGTCTGCAACTCACCTCACATCGACCTCGAAATGACTTCACCTCTGTCCACTTTCACCCATTTCTCTCCATCAACAAAGCTTGGGTTTTTCTATGCAAATCTACCCATTTCACAGAGTCTTGCTAGCTCCACCCTCCATTTTGTGTACGTCTCTAACTCACCCTCACATCAACCTCAAGACAGCACAACTCTAATCCACTTTCACCCCACATTTCTCTCCATCAACAAAGCTTGGTTTTTCCTTTTTGCAACTCTACCCATTCTGATGCGTAACCTATACCCATTTCACAATCACCATAAACTAATATAGTGTATGTATTTTGTTTTCTGTGATTCGCAATTTGTTTTCATATATGGAAGTTAATTTTTTAATGCCATATATTGTGATTTTAGGCCGTTATGAATCATAGTCTCAAATGGGTTTTAAACATTAATCTTCATATATCATGGTTAGTGTGGGTTTGCCTGTTGTAATGATATAATCTGAGTTTTGGTTTTGGAATATAATGTAATATATGTGTGAAAACTCGGGTAATGTGAAACGAGAGATTACCGTTACAGTACAGATTGTCAGTCTAGAAATTTTTGTAGATATTAGATGATGATGTAGACCACGTCGTTGAGTTCGTCTCACAAAATCTAAGTACATAGTCGAATTTCGTTGAATTCCGAGACAATCAAAATTTCCCATATTTCGAGGCAAATGGATGAATCACATGGTGACACATGGCACGACATGGTGACACATGGCACGAGGGCATGTTCCATGTGGCACCAAACAAGTGGACACTTGGAACATGGGAAGCCAAGCGTCATGCTCTTGTCATGCATGAAATTAGTGGTGGTGGCTAGCAAAGCATGAAGAACACATGGCATAGGATTGCCATGTGTCAAGGTGATTTAAGGAGGGTGTTGTATACCCGGGGCGGAGCGGTTCATGGGAGGAAGGAAAACAATAAATTGAGAAGGGAGTAGAGAGGAAAATAAAAGGAAAAGCCCAAGAAGAAAAAAGGGAAGGAAAGAAAGGAAAAGGAAAGATAGAAAATAAAAAAAGGAAAGGAGAAATGGAAGTCCGAGTTCTCTTTGGTTTTCCGACACTCTAGCAAGGAGAGTCACGTCTAGAAGGAGGCTGATGCACTCAGTAGAGTCCCTCTCTGTGCGCGATTACTCTTGTCTATGGGTCATTAATTTATTGGCGTGGGGTTTGCTAAACAATGGGCTGTTTGCATGACCGAGTTTGGACTCAGCGTGACATGTTTTGGTTGTATTTGGTTAGAATTTACAGTGCGGAACGGGTTAATATACTTGTATTGTGGGGTTTGAACACGAAGAACTTGGACTATGTGTATGTTATTTTTCTGAGCTAGAAAACTGGAAAAAAAAAAAAATATCAAGTATGCATGTTGATTTCTTGGTTCGAATATCATGCAGTTTTTTTTGTGAGAATGATGTTAGTATATGCATGCTCTTTTTATGAGCTGGAAAACTAGAAAAAAATCTAGTTTGCATGTTAATTTCTTGGTTTGAATAACATGCAGTTTTTTTTCTGAGATAGAAAACTAGAAAAAAATTTCTAGTTTGCATGTTGATTGCTTTGTTTGAATAACATGCAGGTTTTTTTTGTGAAAATGATGTTAGTATATGCATGTTGAATATATTAACATGGATTATGTGGGTAGGAATTACATGTTGTAGATGTGCTTATCCATGAGGCTTGGTATGAAGCATGATTATGAAATACTGCATGTAGTTCCTTTATATGCATGTAATATGTAAATACCATGCAATGGCATTAGCATTGCATGTGCATGGGGACTTCGCGTGAATCGGGTGTGAGTGCAAGACATGGCTTTTGAACAAAGCGGTTTTATCGGAGGGTTGTCCACTAAATATTATCGGAGTATGTCCATTAAACTATATCGGAGGGTTGTCTAAGAATATTATCGAAGTATGTCCAATAAACTATATCGGAGGTTTGTCCAACAATATTATCGGAATATGTCCAATAAACTATATCGGAGAGTTGTCTAATAAATTTTGATATCGGAGAATGTCCAAAGAGTTTTCAAAAAAAATAAAAAAATATTTTGTTTTGGAAACAGTTTTAATACATGACAAATGTATGTGTGAGGGAGTCGATAAGGACTCGAGACAGGGGGCATGACATGTGGACATTCATGTAGAAATGTGCATATTTTTACTTGAATGTGTGGATGTGTGAACATGACATTGCATGTACACTTAGGTGGGGAGTAGCCCTTGTAGGAGATCTTCTCTATTGGGCATTGCTCACCCCGTCGTGGGAAAATATTTTCGAATTGCTTGAGAATTTTGGAGACGAGGCAGGAGTCGAAATTAGTTGAGAAAAAGGCCAAATTTGGCTTTATTCTGTATCTGTAAATTTTGGGTAGAAAAACCCAGTTTCTATTTATGTAAATAGAACAGAGTTGTAATTAAACTCATTTTGTATGATAAATGTAGTTTTGGTAAGGTTTCACCAGGTTTCATATGCCCTTGTAATAAAAAGGTTGTTTTATATCAAATTTGAGGAGTATTGGAAAAAATAATAATAATGACCCTCGGGATTTAGGGTGTCATAGCTTGGTATCAGAGCTTAGGTTAACGATTACCTAGGAGCTCTAGTGGGGGCATCCACCAGTGTTTTCGGATACCGGCTTGTCATAGTCAGGTATCGAGAGATATGTATACGAAAACCTAGAATTTGTGGACATGGGTTTAGAACATGGCATGGTATGCATCGATTTATTTATTTATTTATTTATTTATTTATTAAGTTCTGATATGTTCCACAGGAGATGTTGTGTTTGTATGAATACATATGCATGATAGAATGTATATAGAGAACACTAGGGTTAGAAAACATAACCTTAGGGGTTCGGAACACGAATAAGCATGATTACGCAGGATTTATTAGTGTTTGGCATTATGCATCACAAATATGATAAATGGAAAGAGAGAATCTCAAATTGTTATCTTAACTTGTGTAGATGGCAAGTCGAGGGCACGGACGTAGAGGTCATCCACGGGATGGTTGGGCCATGGCACGGCTTTAATCGGGCATTTGTGGGCGATGGGGCACTTCATTTACCACCATTGCTGAAGCTGGTGGTTGGCGGTCGGGGAGACCCGAATGGCCTCCCGAGGTTTATGGCACACCATCTGCCAGCATTCAGGGGAGGAGGGGATCTGATGGTAGCTGACCATTGGTTCCGACAGGTCGAAAGGATTTTAGAGGCCATGGAGATTACCTCGAGAAAAGCCTAGGAGTTCTTTGAGTTGAAACAAGGAAGTATGACTGTGCTCGAATACGTATCTAAGTTCACCGAATTAGCATGTTTTAGAGATGACTATGTGGCCACAGACATGGCGAGGTGAGGGAAGTTTGAGGTTATTAAAGTTGTCCATCCGAGAGCCCAGATGAGATTCCTCTGTAGGACATAGACTATATGGTCAGGACGGCTATGGCCATAGAGAGAGAGATAGACGACGCATAGAGCATCCGAGATACAGGTGCTGGTGACAAAGGAAGAAGGGTCAGCCTTCTTCCAGTTCTAGCGAGGCTTCTAGTTCATAGGGTTTCGGGGCAGGTCGCGTATCGAGGCGAGAGCCGTAACGGAGCTCTTAGCTAGTCAGGGCTGATGAAATGTTTCCATTGCCATCAGCCTAGACATATGAGACGAGATTGCTCAGAGGCGGGATCCTAGGACTATGGGACACCTTAGTCCCAGTCATCAGTAGGACGTGCACCGACGCAGTATGTTCCTTCTCACTTGCAGTGCGGGCCGGGAATGGGTATCGGCCTCGGAGGTGCTTGATCTGAGCCCACCATGTCATCGGCGGGCCCGAGAGGGCCGGACTATGGGTCGGCGAAGGGCGGGGCCCATAGGCCGGCGCGCCGAGGGGACCTAGGGGTATTAATACATGCCATAGCACCACCGAATCAGTCAATTATCCAGGGTATGTTTTTGTTTATCTCACCTATGGGCAAGGATATTATTTGACCCTAGTGCATCGCATTCATTCATTACTACATCATGTGTGGAAGAGTTAGGCTTAAAGGTTGAGACCTTGGAAAAGCCTTTGTATATGAGTTCTCCTATCGGGACAAACGTGAGTGTGCAGTTGATATGTCAGAATTATGAGTTAGAGATCTCAAGGATTCTACTCACGGTGGACCTAAGGATCATGGATATGTCCGATTTTGATGTTATTCGTATGGGTAGTTTGGCCTTTCAGAGTCATCATCGATTGCGTCGTGATGAAGCGAAGTTACTTCCTACATGGGATGGAGTATGTGTTTTGTTTCAGGGGGATAAGCATGGTGCCTTACCATAGACCGTGTATGACTCCATATGGCACGGATAGTTGAGGGGTTGGCTAGCAAGCCTTACCTTGGAGGATGAGGTGAGACATGATGTGAGTCTACCTCGGGTAGTCTGCAAGTACGAGGATGTTTTGAATGAGCCCACTTTGGGATTACCTCAGAGGATGTGAGTTTGCATTGAGTTGTTACACCTGGTACGTCGCCCATTTCTATGACTCCACGTAGGATGGCGCCGGTTGAGTTGTAGGAACTCAAGGTCCAGATACAATAATTATTAGACAGGGGTTTCATTAGACCGAGCACTTCACCTTGGGAGCTCACAATTACGTTTGGGGAAAAGAAGGATAAGACCTTGACTGTGTGTAACTTCTGGAAATGAGTTGAGCAGGGGTTGTATCACTACCAAGTTGATGATGTTTTGATCGGTTAAGGAGTGCGTGAGTCTACTTCCAAGATAGACCGCCTTAGGTTATCATCGATTGATAGTTAGGGAAATGAAACATCCACAAGAGCAAGCGTTCAGGATGCGGTATGGGAACTTCGAGTTCATAGTGATGCCTTTTGGGTTGACAAATGCGCCGACGACATTCATGGACCTCATGCATAGGGTGTTCCAGCCTTATCTAGATCATTTTGCGGTGGTCTTTGTTGATGACATCTTGATCTACTCTCAATCAGAGGAGGAGCATAAGGATCACTTGAGGATTGTTCTCTAGGCCCTCAAAGAACATCAGTTATATGAAAAGTTCAGTAAGTGCGAGTTTTGGCTCACTGAGGTGAGATTTTTGGGACATGTAGTATCAACTTTGGGTGTCTCAGTGAACCCAGAGAAGGTCGAGGCAGTTATGATTTGGGAGAGACTGAAGTCAGTCTTCAAGATACGTAGTTTCTTGGGATTGGAAAGGTATTACAAGAGGTTCATTGAGGACTTCTCCCGACTAGCTGCACCTATGACAAGGTTAACCCGGAAGAGGATCAAGTTTGAGTGGGATGACTTGTGTGAGAGAGCATTCCTGGAATTGAAAAGGAGGCTGACTTCAGCTCATATTCTGATAGTCCCGGAAAGGGGATCGATGTACACAATGTATTGTGACACTGAGGACGGGTAGGATGTGTTTGGTGCAGTGCAGGAGGTTGGCGGCTTATGGTTCTAGGCGGTGAAGAACCTCGGCGAAATTACGCCACGATTTGGAATTTAGCATCCATAGTCTTTCCGGAATTTGGCGCCACTATCTATATGGTGAGTAGTTTGAGGTGTTTTTAGACCATAAAAGTCTAAGATACATCTTCAACAGCGAGACCTCAATATGAGGCAGTATAGATGGATGGAGTATCTAGAGGATTATGACTTCACTTTACATTACCATCTGGGTAAGGCAAATGTGGTGGTTGATGCACTAAATCGGAAGTCACGGGGATGCGCGGTATAGCTTCCGGGAGTAGCGGATGCTCGTGGCCCATAGAGACGGAGTTTAAATTTCTGAGTACAATGAAGTCGAGGCTCAGGGAGATATAGGGAGTTTGGTGGCTATGCCTTCCCTACTGAGTAGAGTGATTGAGTCCCAAGGACAGGACGCTGAGTTGGTGTCCATCAGGACCAGTGCGATCGGTCTGAGTGATGAGGGCTGGCCATTCATACAGATGGTAGTCTTCGGTATAGGGGACGGGTTGGGGTTCCCTAGTTGACAGATTTGAGAGAGGAGATCCTCAGGGAGTTCCACTGCTCTCGGTTTGCAGTGCATTCAAGTGGCACGAAGATGTACCATGATCTTCGTCACCAGCATTATTAGAGCGGGATGAAGAGACACGTTGGGGACTCTATTCGACCTGTCTCATGCCAACAGGAAAAAGATCGAGCACCGTGAGATCATCGTGGCTACCCAATCAATCATTAGAGGATGCACGGAAGGGGAAGATGTCACGCATGGACTTCATGGACTCACTCTGCCACAGAAGCGCACGGTAAAGCACGATATAGTATGGGTGATAGTGGACTAACTCACTAAGTCGGCATATTTTCTAGCGGTGCAGATGACCTTCACACTAGAGGAATTTTGCAAACTATATATACGAGAGATAGTTCGACTACATGTAGTGCTAGTCTCTATCAGGTCTTACGAGATCCCAAGCCTACGACTCAATTTTTTGGAAGAGTTTTCATAAGGTTACGGGACGTTACTTGACATTAATCCACCTCTTTTCATCCTCGCAGCGATGGTCACCAAAGAGTAATCACGCGGTGTTGGTAGAGACATGCCACACGAGCACGTCTTAGATCTTATGATGTCAAGAGTGTTCACTTAATTCTTACGGAATCTGCACCACAACATGCTTATTGTGCTAGTGACATAAAATCTCTATGAGGCTATGTTGATATCTCGATTTATTGACAAAGGTGGAGAGAGATCCATAATCTGGGTCCGATTTGATTAAAGACACCCTAGGTGCGGAACGATACGAAAGCATATTCTCATCACTCAAAGCCAGTAGAAGAGTTACGCCGATAGACGGCGACTAATCTTTAAAGCTCTGAGGCGAGTGGATCACGCCTTCAAAGGTGATGCTTAAGAGGGAATGGCCAGGGCACGCAAGCGTGGAAAGCCATCGCCAAGGTAGCTGATCAAAAGCTCGGTACTAAGAGACGGTGGGGGGCCAAGGTATCATTAGCATTGTCATCAGTTTGATTGGGGTCCATGAGGTATTCCATGTCTCCATGTTTCTAAGTATACCCCGATCCAAATCATGCGGTGGATTAGAGAGCTTGTTTTTATGCGCATGGGACCTCGAGGAAGGACTCGGTAAGGTATTTTTGATAACCTAGATTAGGTTTTACTTAAGCAAGACTGAGAAGCTAAGTGAAAGATTATAAGTAAAAGATCTGAGAGTTTCAGAGTAAATATGGGAATGGAGGACACGATGCTCTACCAGATATCCTTCCTTTTAAGGATCTGAGGTACGTATTTTAATGGCTAAATGTTAAATGATTATGTGATATGGTGATAAGATAGAGAGTGTGTGTGAATTTCGAGACGAAATTTTTTAAGGCTGGAGGAATGTCCCTGCATTGCGAACGAGATTATCACACAGATGGACTAAGTTCAGAAATTTCTCTAGATCTCACATCACGCGACTACGCCTTGAGTTCGCTTCCCTTACCTAAATCTAGGTACACGCTTGAATTTCATTAAATTCGAGACAATAAATTTCACGTATTTTTGATGTTAAAATGGACTAAACATTGTGGCATACCAGTAATGTGGTACCAAAAGTGACACTTAGCACATGGGAAGCCATGTCGGTTTCATTCAGAAATTAGTGGTGGATTGTAGCAAAGATGAAGAACACATAGCACTAGATCGCCATAGTCAAGGTGATTTGAGGTGTTGTACACCCAGGACCATAACAGTTCGTGGGAGGAAGGAAAGAAAGGAAAGGGAAAGATATAAAGAAAAGAAAAGAAAGGAAATGAAGAACCCTTCGTGGGAGGGGTGTTTTCCAGCACTCTAGCAAGGAGATCCACACCCAAGGGGGTGGTTCCAGACCCATCGTGTGGTCTTTCTCCTACTTCTAATACTGTCTGCGGGTCATTCAATGGGCCAATAGCCTTAAACAATGAGGTCACTGCATGACTACATTTGGACTCAATAGCACACAGCCTCATAGGCTTGGTTCCGTAATTTGCGCCTGAAAGAAGTTGAGCAGGCCAGACATGGGGTTTGAAACATGGTGAACTTGGACTGTGTGGTAAGGTTTTTCTAAGTTTGAAAACCCTGAAAAAATCCGCTTGTGTTTATTTGTGTTCAATAATATGTAGTTTTTTTTCAGGAGAATGATGTTAGATACAGATGTCTGTTTTCAGCTAAAACGAAAATCCGCTTGTATATAATTTCACGAAACAATATGTGTTTTTTCGTGAGAATGATGTGTTGGTATGAGTACATTTGTATTTTTCAGTGGAAATTAGAAAAAATTGCTTGCATGTTTTGAGTTCTTTGCTGAATGACATGCAAATTTGCAAAATGATGTTGGTATGCATGTTGAATATATTAATGATTATGTGTGTAGAATTATGATGCCATAGATGTACTTACCCACGAGGTATAAAGCACAATGATTCTGAAATACTTATAGTTTTTGCATTCATGTAATATGTAAACATGCTGACATTACATCACATGCACCAGGACACCAGAATTTATTGTTTAACATGATTCTTTAACAAAGCGGTTTTATCTTATGTTGTCCACCAAATATCTAGCATGTCCAATAAATCTATGACTTGAGGGTTGTCCTACAATATTATCAAGTATGTCCAATTAAACTATATTCTGAGTTGTCCAATAAAAAATTTGATAGCGAGAATGTCCAATGAGCTAAAAATCTTTGTTTTTGGAAATGTTTCATACATGACAACAAAGCGAGAGTCTGCCAGACTCAATGTGTGGTATGATATGTGGACATTCATGTGTAATAAAGAATATTTTTTACTGAATGGATGTGTGAACATGACATTTTATGTACACTTAAAGTGGAGTAGCCTTTGCAGCAGAGATCTTTCTCGATTGGTATCGCTTCACCCTGGTCAGGAAAATATTTCAGTACTTGAGGTACACCGGAGACGAACCTAGAGTCCAAGAAATTAGTCGAGAAAAGGCCAATTTGGCTTTTTTTTTATTCTCAGATCCCGTAATTTTAGTAGAAAACTCCAGCCTTCTATTATGTAAATAGGAATGAGTTGTGAATAAACTTATTTTGTATGATAAATGTAGTTTTGGTAAGGTTTCACCAGGTTTCATATGCCCTTGTAATAAAAATGTTGTTTTATACCGAATTTGAGGCGTACTGGAAAAAAAAATGACTCTCAGGATTTGAGGCATCACAATATGTTGTCCATTTCATATTTTTAATAAGTGGGTTTGCCTTTTGTAATGATATAACATGAGTTTTGGTTTCTAAATATAATGCATTATATACTGAGTATTTCATATTTTTGAATAACATTGTTTGCCTTCTTTATACGATATAATAGAAGGATTGGTTTCACACAATGCAATATATGTTTATTCATTTCATATTTTAGCCAATTTTTGGATCGTCAAATATGTGGAGATTGATATGTGAGTTTAATTTATAATATTTTGGGTCATAGTTTATTGCAGATTAGATCCATTTTGTATTTATTTTGGTTAGGGACACTTATTTTTATTAAAAATGTTTTAATAGAAATATAAATTTCAAAAAAATTTATAATAACGAGCAAAAATATTTAATATATAATTCTTTTTCCTATATATAATTTGAATAAATCATCTTTAAATGCTTCCACCTAATATGCAGATAGTATTTGTTTTTATCATGATTCCTCAATGTAAAATAAATCAATTTAATATTATTTTGGCCAAGGGATTGAAGCTATTATATTTGTTCTGAATAGCATAATAATGATAAAAAATAGTTCATTTAATAATAATTTTGGTCTAATTTAAAGTTCACATTTTTATATGAAATAATATGATTTTATACCAAATTTATATTAATTGTTCTTCTTTTGTAGTAATTCGTATTTTAGAGTCATTTATCATATATATGGATAATTACTAATCTATATATATATATATATATATATATATATATATATATATAAGAATGATAATAATAAATATTATTATAATTATAATTATCCCATTTTTAGAATCATTTATCATATATATGGATCATTACTAATCATGTGACACCCCAAATCCCGGGGTGTCCTGTTGACCACCATCAACCTGCGGAATATCTGTGTCTCATATCATGAGACCCATGCATGAGTAAAATGGTCACATTGGCCCATACATCCATACTCACAAAAATACATCAAACAATATTACGATAGTTCAAGAGTTAATACATCACTCTTAATACAACATGTTTCAATTGTAATAATTCATACATGTTTTACAAAAATATAATCAAAGCCGATGTCGGGGTTCTTCTCAAAAAGCGGTCTTCTAATGAGCGCCGCCTTCCACACCCCTATACCTGAAAGGGGGATCCCAAGACGGTGAGCAATGCCCAGTAGTGATAATCTCCTACATGGGTTACTCCCCACCTAAGTGCACATGTAATGGCAACCAAACACATTCAAGCAAATGCATGATCCTACTTGAATGTCTACATGCCCAATCTCATGTCTCGAGTTCTCACCGACTCCCTCACACATGCCTAAGCCATGTATGAAAAACATTTTTTCAAAACAAAAATATTTGTTTTACTTGAGGACAACCCTCCGATATAAATACGTTGGACAATCCTTCGAGATGAATTTGTTGGGTAACTCTCCGAAACAATTCATGGGCCTCCGACGTGAATTGTCAACAATCTTCCCAACACAATTCTTCTGACAACTTCGATAAATGATTATTTTTATTAATTTTATATGAATTCATCATTCGACAACCCTCCGATTTTATTTATCATGAACTCACACCTACCATTCTAGGTGCCCTAAAGGTATATGAATGCATTATGCCATTTCCAACAATTCATGTTAATATATATAAAACATGCATATACTAACAAGAATTAACTCACAACATCATGTTATTCAATTCATATCAATAACACCGAAATTAGCTCACATGGGCTAATAACAAATTCAAGAAATTCATTTTGAATCACCCGAGCAACACACAAATCACGTGAACAGTAAAACCTTAGGTCTCGACACTGTTCACGGCCACACTAGGGATTTTCTTCACTCGGTCAAAATATTTTGGGATCGAAAACACGACCATCCAGGCCTTAACAAATCCCCATCCATTAAAATGGCTATTAGCCAAAGAATAAATCATAGAGAAGACTCTCACCTCTCGGAGTTGTCGAACTCCACAAAACCTGCGTCCACGCTGTGAGCCCTTTGTGAGCGTAGGATCAACGCAGCTTCGCCCGACGAGAACCGACTTCAGCCCAAAAGTCGAAATGCAGAGAAGCTGACTTTCTCTCTAAAACTAGTTTTTCTCCCTCACCGCACGCCTGTGCAACATCAAAGAAGATGTCTTTAATCATTTTTTCTTCAATTAATTCCCCTTGTTCTTTAGTTTGACTTTGAGGGCTCTTTTGACACTCTGGGCTTAATCTAAGCCACTATCTCATCCTCTCACTAATCATGAAACATGCATCACATGGGTACATGGTGGTGACCTCGTCACATCACACGCCTCATAAGATGTAATACAAAGACCCGACATCTAAGGCCTCGAAGACGCGTGAAATTTCGACCATTCCTGAATTAATGAAATTCGACGTGATAGCTAGATTTCGCAAGACGATTCCAACAGTAGAGTCTGTTTCGTCATCAAAGATCTAGAAAAATTCTGGATTTTGACCGAAATTACCATTTTACCCTTTTTCAAAAAATTAGAATTTTTCTGCTTTACATTCTCCCCTTAAGAGAATTTCGCCCCAAAATTCGCATAATCACGTACAAATCACATGCATATAACGTGCACTATGCCATGCATGCAACCAGTCATTTGGCGCATCAAGCGACTAAACCACGACCTTAATCCCTAAACAAGAAGGGATAGGTCCAGATCGTGTCTCTCGCGCCTCCCACGCTGACTCCAATTCACCTGTCGCCACATCTCACTAGTCTCACGATCTCAAGATCGCAAACCCCGATCCCGCTATCCATACGCACACCGGTCCCTCCCCCGGCTGGTCCCATCTATGTCAACCTCAATCTCTCCCCAACTACCACGTGGAGCTGGATCTGCAGTGTACCGAGCATGGAGACGTGAAATACCCGCGGACACCCGATACGCCAAGATAAAGCCAACCAACACGCTACAGCGCCTACCCTCTCAAGTATCTCGAAGGGTCCAATGAACCTCAACACACTTCCTCAGGCTTAATGAACTCGACCACTCATCTCTTAGGCATCACCTGCAAGAAGACGGATTCCAACCTCGAACTCTGGGCGGTCGACGTCAGTGACACGCATATTTTCCACGCTTTCGGTCGTGAGAAGACGCCGCCGTATCAAGCTCCTTTCACCTTCTGAGGTGTTCCTGAATCATATTGGGGACCAAATGATGGAGCTCTCTCCCACCTCATCTTAACATATTTGATCCGCATGGCCTCCCATATAATGCCTATATTGCGCTATCCGGATACTATGATAACTTTTGTTATGCGATCTCCACAAGGGCAAGTGCTCTTCCCAAATACCCTTAAGGCCTAAGATTATTACCAGAAGATAACCTTCTAACACTGTATGGTCCTCTCGACCGACCATTGGTTCGTGGGTGGAAAGTCAGGTCATGGTCACCATGTGCCCATAGCCTTTTAGAAACTTCTTCCAAAAGTGCAGAACCTCGGTCTCCGTCCACACTATGGATACTGAGATCTATGTACCGAACGATCTCGATATAACGCAAAATCTCTCCAATGGAAGGTTATCCGCATGGCTGGAAAACGCAGACCAAGAGCCGGTCCACTATCACCGACAACCGCCATGAATCTCGCGCACCGACAAGTGGGTCATAAATCCATCGCGTGACGTGCCCCCACTTCCACCACCACCTCCAATGGTCAAGTACCGCTTAGCTTCCTCGTGCTCACCCTTAACTTTGGTCGACATGAGACATCAGAACAAAAAGTCCCCACGTATGCCCTTCATCCCGCTCCACAGTACCGCGACGAAGATCCCGTGACATCTGCGTTATCCGGATACACAACAAATCGAGAGTAGTGAAACCCTGAGATCTTCTTTCTCAACCCACAACCTGGGAACCACTACCCGTCCTCTATACCGAAGACTACCATCCGCGTGACGGTCCGCCCTCATTCTCACCGCACTACCATATCCCGCCCCGATGGACACTCATCTCCGTCCCGTCCCAGGACTGATCACCCGCTTCAATAGGGACTGCAGCCACGCAAACTCCCAACGTGACCCTAAGTCACTCGCGGCATCACCTCAAACTGCCCCACAGCTCAGCATCCTACCCCCGTAGTGCTTATACTAGCCAATGCTCCCCATTACTTCCGACTGAGTGCATCAACCACTACATTTGCCTTACCAAGGTGGTAATGTAAAGTGGTCATAGTCCCTAGAACTCCATCCATCTGCGTTGCCTCTATGTTTCGAGGTCCCGCTGGCGTGAAGATTACTTCAGACACTCACTTTTTTTTTTTTGCCCGAGCACACTCTCAACCGTCGGCCATATAAGTAAGGGCGCCTAAATGTGTTCAAGGCGAAGACTACGCCGCTAACTCCATGTCGTGTGTGGGGTAATTTCGCCATGATTTCAACCGACGAACCATAAGGGTTACTACCTCCGACTGCATCAAACACATCCTGCGCCGGGCATCACAATACAATCGTGGTACCCCTCGTCCTCTCTCTGTAATCCATCGTGGATAGAGCCGAAGTAAGCCTCCTTCAATCCCCGAATGCCTCCTCAGACGGGACATCATCCCAATCAAATCACCTCCTTCCGTGTCAATCACGCCATAGCGCCGCCTAATCGAGAAATCCTCAATGAATATCCGTAAGACTCACCTAATCCCAAGAAACTCACAAGATTCTGAAGATTGACTTCCCGGGCCTCCCAACTCATCACAACCTCACCTCTCAAGGTCTTCCTGACACTTCCTAAAGTCACACTACTGTCCTAAAATCTCACCCCGCAGTTTCGCAACCAGACTCCCATCGAACTCGCGCATAACCGATGGTCTCTCAGCAACTATAAGACAATCCCCGCGATCCTCATGTTCTCTCCGATCGGGAGTAGATCAAAATTTCATCCACGAAGACCACGACAACTGGATCCAAATAGGGTAGGAATACCCATGCATGAGGTACATGAACTACCGCGCATTCGCCAATCCAAAGGGTACCACCATAAAACCGTATGCCCATAACGTGTTCTTTAACACTCCGCTCTTAAGGATATCTATCTCCCTAACCCTCAGCTAATGGTAACCAAAGGCAAGTCATCTCGACTAGACTCGTGTTCTCCCAACCGGGTCAAACAAGCCATCAATCCGACAATCGGGGTAATTTCCATTCTCGATCGTAACTGCTCAACTATTTGTAGCCACGTACGCTTGAAGAGTCCGTCTTCTTCTTCGCAAATAGAATCGTGAGTCCCCCATGGTGAAGTGGCTCTGCCTTAATGAATCCTTTGTCCAAGTAACCCCAGAATGACCTCGAGCCTCGCAACTCAACTGGTGCCATCCTATGTGGAGTCATAGAGATGGGCGAAGTACCGGGGTGTAACTCAATACATAAGTCTACAACCCGCTGCGGAGGGAATCCCGGTAGCTCATCCGAAAAAACATCCTCATACTCACAAACTACTCGAGGTAGATCTAAGTCCGGTCTCACCTCGTCCTCCAAGGTAAGGCTTGTTAGCCAACCCGCCAACTGTCCATGACACCTGGACTCGTAGACCGTCTGGGGCAAAATATCATGCTTATCCCCCTGAAATGTAACTCGAGTACCGTCCTGTGTGTAAGCGGTAACTCTCCTTCGCTCACAATCGATGACAACTCGGTGAGCATCAACCGCCCATCCCCAAGATGACGCCGAATCCCGATATGTCCATGACCCTCGTGTCTACTGTGGATGAACCCGTATATCTCTAGCCACAACCTCGACATATCATCCCTATCCTCGCCCCTAATCCCTGGGGTGGAGAACTCATATACAAGGCCCTTTAAGGCCCCAACCTCTAAGCCTAACTCTATCATTAAATCGAGCAAGAATGAATGAATGCGAAGCACCGTAATCAAATAACACTCGCCCACAGCGAGATAGCAAAGGTACTCCCTATATGATCATCGCTTTACGCTCAATCGGATGTGACTCGTACACACCCCGAACCCCTCGACGTCCCGCCGGGCCTCGTCCTCCGCCTACCATGACCTAGCCTCTTCGCATGGCCGTGATAACGGAGGTGCTCGTGCAGCCCTCGAGACTCCGGAGCATCGGCTCCTCCGACCCATACTAGGGGGTGAGGAATATATCAGATCCGCTCCCTGCCCCATGGGCCATTGGACTGGTGGTTGCCCCGAAACCCCGATCCTCGTCAGGGCAATCCCTCCTCATATGTCCGCCACCGCAATGGTAGCACACCGCCCGCCTGTACTCGACCGCAACCCCGACCGTCCCCGCCTAAATGGTCGGCAGCCTTTGAACCCACGTGCGCGGAACTGTGGCTTCAGTTCTTTTCCAAACTAAGACCGACTCTCCTTCCTTCGCACCAAGACCCGCATCCCGAGTGCCCGAGCATCCGATTCTCTTTTATGGTCGTGGTCGCCCAATTACGGAGTCCTTATGTCCCGTAGGTGGAGTTCTACAATCCGCCCCAAACGGACACCCTAATCCATTCTCAAACCTCCCGACGAGCTGTGTCCGCGGGGCCACATAATCATCAACAAAGCGAGCTAACTTCGTGAACCTAGCCACATACTCAATCACAGTCTATGGCCCCCCTGCTTTAGCTCTAGGAACTCTGAGCCTTCGCATGTCTCGCAAGAATGGGAAAATACTTCCGCCCATAAATGTACTTCATGTAACTCGCCCATGTCATCGCTCTCAGTCCCTAGAGGTCTCGCCGCCCACACACTGGGCCTCGCCCTACCGGAATGTAGCTAGTCTAATCCTCGGGTCAGATCGGAGGTATTCCACGGCCTCAATATCTTCTCAACTCGCATAAACCAATGGTCCGCCACCACCTGGATCTCCTCCCGCGGAATATCGGGCGGATGACGCGGCTCCGAACTCCAACCTCTAGAGGTTACCCTGACCTCCTCGCTACCCACAGATTAGGGGCCCGTGCAATGGCAAAGAACCATAACCTTGCATGTACCGCAAGAAAGGCCTACCGGGTCAACACCGGTGGTGCTTAGCTAGCACCTCGTGGACGCACCGCCCTCTCCGCGACTAGCCATCTACACATGTCAAATGACAAGTTAAGTTTTGGTGAGGTATCTCTAAGGGTGTAAATATAGCCCCGAGACACTATTCATGCATGGAAAAATACACAACGCCCATGCATAGGTACGCAAGACAATAAGTTCATACATTAATCATACGCAAAAAAAAAATTATTTTATTTTATTTTATTTTTTGAAAACCCCATGAACAATGTCCATGAACAAAGGATCCAAACTTATTTATGCGCGATTATAGCGAGTCCATGGGTTGGTACCACGGTCACGCACACCAAGGGACCAGTAGCGTGCCCGAGGACGGGGCAGGCGATGCGCCCGTAGCTAGGCCGCGATGTCGTGGCCCGCCCGGCCGTGTCGCGGCGTTGTGCTGCGTCGTGTGTCGCCCACTGTCGGGGATATAAAAATTATGCTCCAGCGCTCAAATCCACACCCATGGCGCCTTTGTCGTCGTCTTCGTGGCGTTGCGCCGCGTGTGTAGCCGCTCCTCACATGCTCTCGCGGGGCGTTGGGCATCGTCATCATAGCCGTGTCCGCGACACAAAGGCTGCCCCTCCGCCGCGATACAAAATTTTGTATCTCGGCCTTTTAGTGCCGGGCCGCATGCGTTCTTTACTTCATCTTTACCTGTAATTCAGTGGTGTGATGCCTCCTAACCTGTCGCGGGCCATGTCGCGTGGCTTCTTCTGCGCTTGCGCTCCTGCTCGATCGTGTCATGCACGACCATGCGTGCCAAGCGGCGCCAGGCCATGCACATCCTGATACAATGTGTTGTATCGTGACCCAAAATTTGGAAAATGGGCGTGGCCATCCGACCTCCTACAACTCACTTTTTTTCATTTGTTCTACTCACTATAAGACCACAAATTTATTATTATTATTATTTTTCATATCTTCAGTAGAACCAAAAATATTTATTATAATTTATTTATTTATTTTTACACACTTTGTAAAACCCCAGAAAAAAAAATTTTCTCAACTTTTTTTTTTATTCCTCCAATAGCCTTCCTGATACTCTTAAAATGCAGTAGCCTAGACAACTACAATTTATACAACTCAAAAATATTAAGAGTTAAATTTTAGCCCTTTTTCTTGTGCAAAAACTGGAATAATTTTCCAGAATTCCACAAAACACCTCTGTTTATGTTCAAAAACTGGAGCTACTATCCAGAAATTTATTTATTTTTGTTTATTCATGGACCACTCTGCCCAAAATTCTCAAACTCCTAAGGTTTTATTTTCTCAACCCTAGTGTTCAACATTTTCCTATATGCTATTCACCAAGCATACAAGCACACAATTCAATCACACATCACAATTAATTCATCAAAATGCATAATGGATGCATGATCTAACCCATTTCCCATCGAGCCCTAGGTTTTCGTACACCTAGGCTTTGATATAGGCTATTGACACCCCAAATCTAAGGGTGTCGTTGACATCACCGTCGACACACAAAATACACATCTCATATCCTTGAGACCCATACATGAGTAAAATGGCCACATTGGCCCATACATCCATACTCACAAAAATACATCAAACTATAATACCATAGTTCAAGAGTTAATACATCACTCTTAATACAACATGTTTCAATTGTAATAATTCATACATGTTTTACAAAAATGTAATCAAAGCCACATGTCGACTTTCTTCTCAAAAGCGGCCTCTAATGAGCACCGTCTTCCTGAACACTCCCTGTACCTGAAAGGGGGATCCCACGACGGGGTGAGCAATGCCCAGTAGTGATAATCTCCTACATGGGTTACTCCCCACCTAAGTGCATATGTAATGACAATCAAACACATTCAAGAAAATGCATGATCTGGCAGATGTCTACATACTTGATCTCATGTCTCGAGGTTCTCAAGACTCCCTCACAAATACCCTAAGCCATATATGAAATCATTTTTTTAAAACAAAAATATTTGTTTTGGTGAGAACAACCCTCCGATAAATACATTGGACAATCCTCCGGGAATTGAATTTGTTGGGTAACTCTCCAGAAACAATTCATGGGACCCTTCGACGTGAATTGTTGGACAATCTTCCTAACACAATTCTTCAGAAAACTTTCCGATAAAATTATTATTTTTAATAATTTTACAAGTGAATTCATCATTTGGACAACTGTGAGACCCCGGATAAAGTAAAATGATAGACACGGGTTGCAAACCTGGGAATTTCTCTAGATCTCGGATGACGACGTGGGTCATACCGTTGAGTTCATCTCACGAAATCTAGGTACATAGTCGATTCGTCGAATTAGAAGCCGAGTACGTATTTGAGACAAACGGAGAATAGCGAATGAGAGGGTGACACTTGGCATGAGGATGGCATGCCATGTGGCACTGAGAAGGACACTTGGTGGGTGGAAGCCAAATTATTACGCTATCTTGCATGAGAGGATAGTGGTGGGAAAGTGGGCATGAATGACATGTGTGGAATGCTATGTGTCATGAGGAGAGAAGGAAGAGGAGTGTTCTACACCTAAATCAAGTATTCTCCACTTAAAGCAATTTGTTCGATGGAAGAGGGAGAGAAAAGGGAAAAGAAAGATGAGAAGAAAAGAAAGAAAAAGAAAAAGAAAGAAGAAGAAAGACAACGGAAAGGAAGAGAACCAAGCGTTCTCTAATTAACAAGCAGAGGAGTTACGGTGAGGCGATGCGCCGAGAAGGTAGGGGTTCTCTCCTACTCTGGTTAGTCTTTGTTTAAGAGCCATGAAATGGCCATGAGGGTTAGCCCGAGTAGTAGGCTGGTTTAAAGAATAATTTCGATAGAAATTGTTGTTGGTTGGGATCGGTTTATGGTCTGTGTAGTTTTAAGAACAGCAGTTTTGGAATTGATTGTTGTACTATAGTTTGGGATCTAAGCAGGATGATCTTGGTTTTGTATTGTGCATGTTGTTTTTTGAGTTGGAGATTGAAATCCAGTTTTTGTGTGTTATTTCTTGTTTGAATAACATGCAGATTGTGTGAGAAAATGATGTTAATATATGCATGTTTGTTATATATTAACATGATGCTTGGTGTGAAGCATGTATTATGAGTGTTGCATGTAATTCCCATCATGCATTTAACATGAGATATTATGCAATGACATTATCATTGCATGTGCATGGGGTCATCGCGTGAATCGGGTGTGAGTGCATGAATAAAATGGGTATTCGGAGGGTTGTCCGATGCTGATGATTCGGAGGGTTGTCGATAAATTATATTGGAGGTTTGTCCAATAGACTCTATCGGAGGATTGTCAAATATGAGGTTCTCGGATGGTCGGTGGTTCGATACTCGGAGGTTGTCCAGTGGTTTACTATTCGAAGGGTTGTCCAAGTGTGTAAAATATTCAGAGGGTTGTCAGATATCAGAGGTTATTCAGTGGGTTTCAAAAACAAAAAGCTTTTGTTTTGAAACTAGTTTTCATACATGGAAAATTGCATGTATGAGAGGAACCGATGAGGACTGGGCATGACATAGACATTCATATAGAGATATGCATATTTTATATGAATGTGTGTGAAGGATTTTATGGATTATGCTATTGCATGTGCACTTTAGGTGGGAGTAGCCCTTGTAGGAGACTTTCTCTGCGAGCGTAGCTCGCCTGACTTGTGGGAAAATATATTTTTCGAATTATCGAGGAGGTACTCGAAGGCACTTCATGAGGTTTTAGTGGAGAGGAGGATCTAAGATGGCTTATTGTGCTCTTTTGTAAAATTTATGGGTAGAAAACCCAGTTTTTTGTTTTAAACTAAATTGTTGTCAAAAGTTTGTACTTTTGATGTAAATAAATTGTAATTAAACTCAGATTATATGTTTAATACAATTTGGTAAGGGTTGTGTCTTGCCTTGAGGGGATGTTTGGTTGCGTCTGAACCATAGGAAGTCACTCTATTTCGATCCTATGTATTAGCTGAACTTTAAGAGTGATTTTTAGTTGGTAAGTAAAGGGAATTTGGCCCTATTTCCTTCTGGTATATTGTAGCTCCATCAGTGAGCTTGATGTAGGCTTTTGAATCACCGTCGGGTCTCTGACCCTAAGATATGGTTCTTTTAGTCGGAGCGGTGCGAGAGGGGTAAGGCGCAGTGGCCGAATCTTCGCCGTGATGATTGGCCTCTTGAGGTCGAGGCCCCTGACCTCTTAGGCTTGACTGACCTCGCTACAGCCCGTCTCTCTTAGGATGAGCTGACTGCAGCGAGCTCGGGTGGGATGGTGTGTGTGGCCAAGCTCACTAGTGATGAGCTGTGTGGGAATAGTGCCCTGTTTTGACCCTATGTGATGATCAGTTCTTGAGGATGATTTTCAGTTGGGAAAAAGTAAGAATTTGAACTAGCATCCTTTAAGGAAATTATAGCTCTACCTAAGAACTTGACATTAGGCTTCAAAATCCACCCCGAATCGGACCTCACATTGATTATGGCCTTTTTATAGGAAGGGTCTAGAGGATGAGGCGTGGTTGACTCTTGTGGCCGAGCTCAGTAGGGATGAGCTATGTGGCCGACTCCAGCGGGGATGGTAGTCTTACTAATTCGAGGCTCGGGATGAGCTATGTGGTAGGATGACTTCTTGGAGTAGAGCTGACCTCTTATGGCCAAGCTCTCTTGGGATGGCGACCTCTTGGCGAGCTCAAATTGGTATGAGCTATGTAGCGGCTTCGACAAGGATGAGTTGTGTATGGCCCAGGAGCTCGGCGGGGATGGTTGTATGGTGAGCTTAGCGGGGATGGGTTTGTGGTAGTGACCCTCAGCAAGGATGAGCTATGTGAGGCTGAGTTGACCTCTTTTGGATGGGCTCTTTTGGCCGAGCTCAGCAGGGAATGAGCTCGGCTGTGCCAACTTCGGATGACCATAACTTTCTCGTCCAAAGTCCGTTTCATGCGTTTGTAGACTCTATGGAAAGCCCTTTGAGTCTATAATCCATCCATATATGGTTCAATACAATCTGAGCTCATATTGGGTTCGAAAGTGACGAAAGACAGTAGGTACCTGTCGGTTCTACATGTTAGTCGTTGCTCATGTGAAGCGCCAACTTCGGATGACCATAACTTCTCGTCCAAAGTCCGTTTCAGGTGTTCTTAGACTTTATGGAAAGATTCTTTGGTACAGAATTTGACCACATGGTATGGATGTCATTTGGTGCTCAAATATAACCCAACGGAACCTCTTAGCCCGGTGACCTCCTTTGGCGGCGGGCCACCGTCAAGGGATTGAGCTCGCGGCCTGCTTTTCGGACTGACCATAACTGCATGCGGAGTCCGTTTTGCTTGCGATTTTGGACTCTATGGAAAGATCTCAGAGTCCTAGAATCTAACCATATTCATGTGGATAGAATTTGGTTCCCAAATAGTTTCTGAAAAGTTGATCATTTCAATAAGTGCACTAATTACTGGAGTCTTGAATGAGAGGTACTGTTATGTGTCATTACTTGATAAATGAGTAACACGTGAGTATGCGTGAATGAGGCTATTATATAGCTTGTTGTAGGTTACCTGTGGAAAAATATTTAAAAAAAAAAAAAAGACCCCCAGGATTTGGGGTGTCACATGACCCTCAGATTTTATTTGACATCGTAAGCTCCCTTTATCATTCTAGAATTTGGTGCATATGAAATGCATTATGCCATTTCCAACAATTCATGTTAATATATATAAAACATGCATATACTAACAAGAATTAACTCACAGCATCATGTTATTCAATTCATAATAATAACACCTAAATTAGCTCACATGGGCTAATAACCAATTTAAGCAATTCATTTTGAATCACAGAAGCTGACACACAAATCACGTGAATAGTAAAACCTTAGATCTCGACACTGTTCACGGCCACACTAGAAATTTTCTTCACTCGATCAAAATATTTTGGGACCGAAAACACGGCCATCAAGGCCTTAACAAATCCCCATCCATTAAAATGGCTCTTAGCCAAATAATAAATAAAGTAGTAGAAGACCCCTATCTCTTGGAGTTGTCAAAACTCCACAAAATCGGTGTCCACACTTAGCCCTTGTAGCGTAGATCGAAACACAACCTTAGCAGTGACGAGAGCCAGAGCGGTCAGTAGGAAATCCCAAGAAAGTTGAATTTCTCTCTAAACAGTTTTCTCCTATAGTGCATGTTCAAGCTGACATTGGAGAAGAAGATGTTTTTAATCATTTTTTTCCTTTTCAATTAATTCCCTCCTTGTTCTTTAGTTTACGACTTTTAAGAGACTCTTTTGACACTTGTCTTGTCTAAGCCATTTATCTCTATCCTCTCGCTGTCGTACGACATGTGTCCTTAGTTATGTAGTAGGTGACCCTTGTCGCATCACATGCCTCTCATGGTATGTCTGATATGGAGCACGTGCCTCGAAGGCGTGAAAGTCGACTATCTGCCAGGTCGACGGTCGACGTGGTAGCTAGATTTCTTGAGGAGCGGTTCGCGGTGGAGTCAGTTCTTGTGAGAGATCTAGAAAATTTCAGTTTTGGCCAGAAATTACCATTTTACCTTTTTCGAGAAAATTATAATTTTCTAGTTTTACAAATTATATATATATATATATATAAGGATGATAATAATATGTATAAATATATTATAAATATATATTATATATATAATATTATTAATATATTATTATATTATCGTATATATAAATATAATTATTATTATTATTATTATAATTATAAATTATTATTATTATAATAATAATAATTATTATTATTATTATTATAATTGTATAATTATAATTATAATTGTAATTATAGTATTATAAAATTCATATGTAGATTGATAATCTTCTTATTTAAAATTATTTGTAGTCACAAATTTATCATTTTCTTAGAATTTATATATTATGTCATTGTTGTAATATTGTTATGTTATTAAAATTAAGATGTGTAAATTTAACTTAATAGAAGAAGTATAGGAAGCACAATACATATTTTATTATTACTAATAAAATTGCATAAATAAATCATTAGATACCTCGTTCAAGTATCATTGTAGGACAAAATATCTTCTTATCTTGTGTTTAAGACAAATAAGTTGAAAATGTATGAAAATGGCTTTCTCTCTTGGCCAAATTCAAGTTTGCAACTTATATGTCTACCATGTGATTGGTAATTTGTCTACAATAACGCATGAATTGTCCGTTTGGACAATTTAGGGATGCATTATATCAATTAAGTCAACATTGGTGCTTTGTCCAAATTGAAAAATTATGACAGTTATTCATGTTGTTCTCTGGGTACATATTTGGATAGGATGACATATTGTTAGTTGTTTAATCAACCAAACTAATACTGTGTTTGTCTTTGCCAATTCATGTACTTGGAGAACTATGGGGAAATGCTGTCAAAATTTTCTCAATTTGGATATGAGCAACATGGTAATTGACTAATTGATATTATGCAATCCTAAATGGGATAGGAACCACCACCTTATTTATAATAGGAAAAGTAAGAGACATGCATAATATATTTAAGGGTGGCTAAACTTTTTATTAAAATCAATTTAAGAATAAGAAAAAGGGAATCATTTTTCTTAGATTAATATGAAATTTATATTTATTTATTTATTATTTCACCTTATTTATAGGATAACAAGAATGGATAAGGGTTGGATGAGATTACTCAATAGGTTTTCTCGAGATTATGTTGAAAGGGTTAAGTCATTCATTTAAGTTGCAAAGGAACACTTGCGATGGGATAATAAGACAAGTTGCCCATGTTGAGATTGTCAAAATGCATGATTCAATTATTTGTTGACAATTGAATGTCATTTAATCAGATTTAGGTTTTCGAGGAGCTATCAAAAATGGATTTTTCATGGGGAAGAACCTGAATGTCTACCCAATGAAAAAAAATGATGTGAGTATTGATGTTGAAATGGCTGACACTATTGATGATGAAGTTATTGATGCATTAAATGATGCATGTGGACCAGTAGACCAAGATATAAACTTAGAGGAATCTCATAGTCATGGAAATTTTGAAAACTTGTTTAATGAAGCTAATAAAGAAATATACCCAGGTTGTAGAAAGTTTTCTGCATTGACATTTCTTTTGAAGTTGATATATGTTAAAGTCCTTAATTGTTGGAGTGACAAGTCCTTTGACATGTTACTAAAATTGTTAATTGATGCTTTTCCAAAAGGACCAAACATTCCAAAGACATACTATGTTGCTAAGAAGATGTTAAGAGAATTGGGTCTAGGGTATAATTCAATCCATGCATGCAAATATGATTGTGCATTATTTTGGAAGGAGAATAAGACTCTCGACAAATGTCCAGTGTGCGATGAACCTCAATATAAGTTGTGTCATGGCAAAGGGAAAAAAATCCTCATAAAGTATTGCGTCATTTTCCTCTTAAACCAAGACTACAAAGATTGTTCATGTCAAGACATACATCAATAGATTTGAGGTGGCAAAAAGAAAAATGAAACAATGAGGACGGTGTCCTAAGGCATCTAGCTGACTTTGAAGCTTGGAAAGATATGGAGACTTAATTCCCTTGGTTTTCTCAAGACCCTTGTAATGTTCGATTAGGGCTTGCAACAGATGGTTTCAATCCATTTGGAATCATGAGTATTAGTTATAGCATGTGGCCTATTGTATTAGTACCATATAATATGGCACCATGGAGATGAATGAAGGAAATGTTTTTCAATTTATCATTTCTAATCCCAGGATCACAAGCCCCAGACAAAGATATTGATGTATACCTCGTCCGCTGTAGAGGAGTTGAAAGAGTTGTGTCATGAAGGTGTTCAAACATTTGACATGTCAACTGGAGAAAACTTTCATGCATGCTTGCGTTTTATGGACAATAAATGACTTTCCATCTTATGGAACTTATCTGGATGGAGCAGAAAGGGATATAAAGCATGCCCAGTTTGTAATGAAGACACATCATCAGTAGGAATTAGAAGTAAAATTTGTTACATGGGTCATCGACAATTTTTTCCTTTAGACCATAGTTGGCGAAGGAGTAAACAATATGATGGTAAACCTAAGCATCGACCACCCCCAAAGGTATTCTCCAGTAATGATATATTGCAACAATTATGTGCTATTAAAGAAATGAAGCCTGGTAAGCATCCAAATAATGTTGATAGAAAGCGAAAACGAGTGCTTGGAGAACTAAATTGGACAAAAAAAGTATTTTCTTTGAATTAGAGTATTGGCCAAAGTTGAAATTAAGACATAATATTGATGTTATGCATGTTGAGAAGAATGTATGTGATAATATTATGGGAACCTTGTTGAATATTGAAGGAAAGACAAAAGACACAAATAAAGCTTGTTTGGATTTGGCTGATGTGAATATAAGTAAAGAATTGCATCTTCAGTACGGAGGGCAAACAGTTCAGAGCCTCACGCATCTTTGCACATTAATTGGAGATGAGGAAAGAGTTAACAAATTTGTCAAATAAGTTAAATTTTTGAATATCGTTATCTTTTGATTTATCAGAAATATTAGCATTGGTGATGGGAGAATCTCAGGTTTAAAAAGTCATTACTCTCATGTTTTGTTATAGAAGTTACTTCCTATTGCTATTTGGTCGTACTTGAATAAGGATTTGTGTACGACATTAGCTGAGTTGTCTAGTTTTTTCCAAAAGTTATGTGCAAAAACATTGTATTCAAATGACTTGGAAAAACTAGAACAAGGGATTATCTTAATATTGTGCAAGCTTGAGAGGATATTCCCACCAACTTTCTTCGATGTCATTGTACACTTAATGATACATTTACCACATGAGGCGAAACTTGTTGGACCAGTAAGTTATCGATGGATGTATCCATTTGAAAGGTAGATTTTAAAATTTGTATTATTAATATATTCGTACAACCATATTACACACTACATGGCTTTTATTTCTATCAATTTTTTTTGTATTTAGGGACTTATGCACATTGAAAAAATATGTGAGAAATAAAGCTCGACTAGAAGGTTCCATTGCAGAAGCATACACTGTGAATGAAGCTTTAACGTTTTGTTCAATGTATCTTAGTGGGATTGAAACACATTTTAATCGAGGTGAAATGAATGAAGATAGATTTGAAAATCAAGCACAAGCATGTCTTTCCATATTCTCACAGCAAGCTTGACCAATTGGTAGTCGACAACATCTCCAGTATTCAAAGGAAGTGCTAGATAAAGCGCATTGGTATATCATGAATAATTGTCATGAGTTGAGACCATACTTAGAGTAAGTTTTGGCCTTAACTTAAAAAATAAGTAAAGTGCTAATCTTATAGCCCATTTCTTATTGTACATTTGATGATGTAGTGAACATACAAAAGAATTAGAGAAGATAAGCCTTGATGATTTTAAACGCCAAGAACAAGACTTCCATATAAGTGGTTTGTCGTCGTGTAAGCTTAATTTGAGCAATTTTCTTTATTCAATCAATGAAAAAAAAAATATGCTTTTTGTACTATTTCGTATAAACCATAAATAATGATGCATATGTAATAGGCTAAATTTTATTATTTGACATAGAATAAAATAAATAAGAAATAACTTACAAGATTCTTACACTAGCAATAGTAAGAGATTCCTACACTCATAAATTCTAACTTTGACAATTTTATGAGGTGTTTTAGTAACTCCATTTAATGTTTATATAGGTTTAGTTACATTATTCATGTATATGCATGTTACAATTGAGAAAATTTTGCATTGTCTTTTAACATTCTAGATTCTTATCAAATGAAGATTTCATGACAGCATCTAATTCAAGAAATGTTAGAGGCAAAAGTAGAGGAGTGAATTTGGATCGACTTATTAAAACTAATGGAGGTAAACCCCTCCCTATCACACTTAAGGCTTCAGATGGGAAGCAAACTGAAAAATACAGTGAGAAATTGTCAAATGAAATTGGGTTAATAGTAAGGCAACATGCACCTGTACGAGTGGAAAAATGGAAGCAAGTGCCTCAATTTGAGATCAATGCAATGCTTGACCGAGTTAAGGTAAAATTCTTGTTTTATGTGTGTGTGTAATTAATTATTTCTTGTCTCTTTAATTTATCTTATATGTGTATTTTCCTTTATTGGTTTTAAAGGAGAAATTTGCTATTGATTTAACACAAAATCATGTCAAGAGAAGTTTAGAAAAACAACTAGTTGATCGCTTTAGGAATTGGAGGTGCGACTTGCATAAGCATTTCAAAAAGTTCAAAACTATTAAAGATTGTCGTCACCCCTGCAGTGCGTGTCAGATCAGGAGTATTGGGATTATCTTTGTGAGCTAGTGAAGAATTTAAGGTAAAATTTGTAAAACATAATTATTAAATGGTGTTTCTTATTAAATATTTTCCTACTTATATTTACATAATTGTTTAATACTGTGTTATTTCAGTGTCGTTCAACAATTAATTCAGCGAATAGATCAAAGATGCCTTTCCATCACCGGGAAGGGTCTCGTTCATTTCTCCAACATGGTCTACAAGTGGTAAAATATGAAACTAAGTTTGTTTAATTATTTTGAATTATTTCTATGTATCTTACTCAATATAATGTATGGTATTTGTGTTGGATTTTTTCTATACAAGCAAGTCCAAGTTGTTTAAAACACTAAATGGGTTCACACATGGACTTGGGCCCTAAGGTGTGGAGGCCCAAATGGCTATTAAGTATTCTTAAGTTTGTACTCTATAAATAGAAAAAGATAATATAACCCTAGATCTGAATCTGAATTAGTTTTAGAGAATAGCAAGAGAAAGAAATCCTTTCTTAGTGATTCAAGCGCCCACACGTTGCTCCATCACCTCGAGGATAGTTTGGAAGATCTGCGGTTCTTGTGTGCATACTTCTTTGCAAATCCACAAGGTACGATCTAACTAGTTATATTAGTTTAGTAATTAAATTGAATATTCTGATCATGATGATTCTTGCTTCCGCTGATTATTCCTACAATTGGTATCAGAGCCTTCGTGTGATTAAATTTTCAATTTGATATAAACAATTTCATGTATTTTTGTGTTTGATTAGCAATATGGCACCTAGGTTTTCTATATTTGTTGATTCGCATGTTTGCATGTTTAATATGATTTTTTGTTTATGGATGGTTACTCAATAATTGTGGTTTGCCCTTCAATCCATGGTACAGTTTTCTGTGTATTTCATTGGTTTGTAACAAGGGTGCTAATCATAAGATTAGGTTTCCTTCTTGATTTATTTTTTCCATCATCTATAATTCTTGTACACCCTTTTATTAGGGTATAGGATTATTTTTTGTAAAATTTTGAAGACTAATGAAGAACATAAGCGAAGAAGAAGAAGAACCGTGGAGAACAACGTGCACGCGAAATTTGTTTCTGCGTTGGCTGCGGAAACTCTGAACATCAAATGAAAAACGGCCATCGGGGTTAGAAGAGCAAGGAAGAGACGACGCTGCCGAAAAAATTTCAGGCCAAACCACCGTCGGACGCACCCCCACAAGCGGCTGCGCGTGGGCTTCACGTGCCTCCACTCAGGCCTCACGTGAGAGCGCGTGGAGAGGGTTTTGGCCTCCGGATTTTGCAGACTTCCTCCTCCAGATGTCGCGCTTCTATGGGTGGCTCCGTTCGGGTGGCAGCACATGTATGATGGCTTTATTTCTGGGTTTCATGTTGTGTGTTTAAAGTTTGGGTTTTAACTCAAATCTCTTCAATTTTGGGCCTCAAGCCCCGGGTAAATTGAACCCAAATGGATGGGCTGGACCAAAGCTAGACGGGATTAATAACAGTGGGCTCAAGTGTTATTGGGCTTGTGTTTTTTTTTTCTTAGGAAAACCATGGATTAGGGCTTTTATATTTATTCATATATTATTTTTTTATTCATGGATGATTAAATTATATTTGGTAACATGCTTTAGTTGTGATAACATGACATATAGACTAGGTGGTGCCATATTATCATCAATGATATACATATGCATAATTAAAATTTGATTTTTTAAATCTAGATAAATATAATTATGAAAAATCCTTTAATTTTTGTGGAGTCCAAATAATAAAATGGTCATGACCCCATCGGATAATCATGATCGTTTATTGGATTAGACCTAAATAATTTAAAATCTTAATTAGATTGACCTGTCATACCGGCAACTCTTAGAAATTAAGAGAATTTTAAAATTAAGCAAAGATTCAAAAACCCACGATAATTTTATTAACACTCCCAGCAGAGCTCTAATAATATTATTATGGGCCATATGAACAATGATTGAAATGAAAGTGTATTATCTAGGAAGGTTTATCTAAGAAGATTGAGATGTAAGTAGTCGAGGAAGTGACCCCAATTTTTTTTTTGGGTTTGACTTCTTTTTGGATACTATTCATTTGTGATCAAGTTTTAGTTTTGTTATAAATGTCTTGCCTGTGAGCATTTATTATGGAAACTAAATTGTGTTTACAATAAACAACAAATATATATTTTATTTTGGATTTACTAAATATATGTTTATTGTATAATATACGAAGGTTAATATTAGTGTGCACAATGTATACATTTTTTCTTCAGAGAAAATGGCATCTTTCAACCCTCTAGCTATGATTTTGAATAAAAAACCATTGGATGGAAATAACTTTGAAGATTGGAAAACGAACTTATACATTGTTCTGGATTATGAGAAAATCAAGTTTGTCCTGGATACCCCTAAGCCAACTATCCCGGAAGCTGGTGCTAATGATATAACAAAAACATAACATGTGACTTGGGAGAATGCAAACACTTCACTTCGATGTTATATTCTTGCCAGTGTTGTGGGTCATTTGAGGCAGCAAATAACACCTCTCGATAGTGGAGTAGAAATGCTCCAGACTCTCGAATGGATGTTTTCTAAAAGTACTGCTTCTGAGAGACAAGTTGCTATCACTAATTTGATTAACACACGTATGACTAGTGGGCGTGTGAAGGATCCTTGTTTAGCAATGATTTCACATATCAGTCGAGCGGAAGTGATGGGGCAAAACTTCAAAAGGAGATGAAAATAGAACTCATCTTGCAATCACTGCTTAAACATGTCAATCAATTCAAAGTCAATTACAATATGCATAAGATGGATCTGACTCTAGTTCAATTGATGCATGAGCTTGAGAGTGCTAAACAACCTCTCAAAGAGCCAAGCAGTATCAATTTTACGGAGGGTTCTGTTAAACCTAAAGGGAAACCTAAGGGTGGAAACAAGAACAAGAAAAGAAAGCTGATGATACCGATTACCAAATCAGGCGCAATGAAGAATCCGAAGGCGAAATTAAACTGATACGGACGAAGGACACTAGAAATAGAATTGCCCAAAGGCCACCCAAAAGCCAAATATGGGTGATTTACTTGTTGTTGAGGCTTGTTTAGTGGAGAATTTTAATGATAAATGGATCATTGATTCATGAGCCTCTAATCATGTTTGTTACTCTTTGCAGTGGTTCAAACATAGCACATCTATTGAAGAAGGACAAAGATACTTGAAACTTGGGAACGGGGAGCTAATCTATGTAAAGGCCATAGGACCAGTTGTTTTATTTTTTGAGAATAATAGGACTTTATGTTTAGAAGATTGTTTATTTGCTCTGGATTTCAAGAGGAATTTGGTTTCTGTCAGTTGTTTAGTTGAACACGGTTTGACAGTACAGTTTAATTCCTCAGTTTTAATAAGAAGTAAATCTTCTTTTATTTGTTCCGATGATCTTATGAATAATCTTTATTTTTTAAGTCCCTTGTCCTATGATATAAATGCCATTGAAATTGTTGAAAATGAACATAATCACCTTGCCAAGAAAAGGAAAGTATCAAATGAAACTTACCTTTGGCATTTGCGATTATGTCATATTAATCCTAATATGATACATGGTTTGGTGAAAAGTGGGATTTTAAATTCCCTAAAATTTGAACCTATACCAATGTGTGAATTTTGTTTGGAAGGTAAAATAATCAAGAGGCCCTTCAAGGCCAAAGGATATCGCATAACCAAACCACTGGAATTGGTGCATCTTGTGTATGCGACCAATGCGTGTTCGAGCCGAGTGGGTATGAGTATTTTGTCACTTTACGAGATGACTACTCAAGATATGGTTTTGTTTACCTAATGCGCCAAAAGTCTGAAACTTTTGATAAATTTCGAGAATATAAGGCTGAGGCAGAAAAGAAATTAGGTGTCCATATCAAACAACTTCTATCTGACCGAGGCGGTGAATACCTATTTGGAGAGTTTAAGTTTTACTTAACTTGAGAGGGGATAGTTTCACAACTGTCAGCCCTTGGAACACCTCAACAAAATGGAGTTGCAGAAAGGAGAAATAGAACTCTCCTAGACATGGTGAGATCGATGCTTAGTTATTCATCTCTACCTATATCATTTTGGGGATTTTCCTTAGAGAATGCTACATACTTATTGAACTTGATTCCTTCTAAGTCGGTTTCTAAGACACCCATTGAATTGTGGAACGGGCACAAGCCTAGTTTAAACCATATTATATCACGGGGTGCTCGTAGCATGTCTTGAGAAGGAACCATAAGTTGGAATCTCGTACTGAAATATGTTTGTTTATTGGATACCCTAAAGGAGGTGGACTTTTTTTATAGTTCCTCCAAAGAAGAAAGTTATAGTGAGCAATGCAAAATTCTTAGAGGAGGGCCCCTATGTAAACAATTTCAAGCCCAAGAGTAAGGTAATTCTTGAGGAGCTTCCCTCAACTCAAGAACCACCTAAACCACCTGAATTTGGACCTATTATGCCATTGTTTCCAGTGTGTGTGTTCAATAGAGGAAAATGAAAGGTGAATAAAACTGAGTGGAACCCGATGAGTAGAACAATAGGTAGATATACAAGTGGAACGGGGAACAACTAGAAGAAATCAAATTCAAAATGATCAAGAGGATCATGCAGAACCACAACAACCGGTGGAGCTTCGGCGTAGTGGGAGCTTGACATGTAAGCCATCGGGAGATACCTCTTGTTGGAAGCGAGTCGTACCAAGCTATAACCATTGATAGCGAAGAGGATCACGTAAATTACAAAGAAACAACGGAGGGATGTTGATGCAGGAGTGGCTCAAAGCCATGGGCCAGTGAAATGGAGTCTATGTATTCTAACTTAGTACGGTCTCTTGTAGAAAGTACCCAAGGGGTAGAACCTATAGGGTGTGAAAGTGGATCTCTGAGAAAAGACGGCAGGATAGGAAGGTAGAGAAACCTTGAGAAGCTAGATAGGTGGCAAGGTTACTTTAAAAAGGGGATAGATTATGAAGAAACCTTTTCGCCAGTAGCCATGCTTAAATCCATCCAGATTCTTTTAGCTATAGCTGCGAGTCTAGATTATGAGATTTGGAAAATTGATGTCAAAATAGCATTTTAAATGGCAGTTTAGAAGAGGACATCTACATCGTGACAAAGGGTTCATAGCTAGAGAGCGAACACATGGCATGTAAGTTACACAGATCCATTTATGGACTAAAGCAAACATCGGAACACGGAACATTAGGGTTTGATCCAAGCCATAACTTTATGCGGTTTGAGAAAGTCCTGATGAACCTTGTGTTTACAAAAGGATCCAAGGATCAAAAGTAGTTTTCCTAGTCCTTTACGTAGATGACATTTTACTAATCGGAAATGACATAGAGGTGTTATCAAGTGTAAAAGGATGGCTGCAAAAGCAATTTGATATGAAAGATTTAGGAGAAGCCAACTATATTCTTGGAATAAAACTTCTACAAGACCGGAATAATAAGGTGTTGCCATTATCTCAAGCTTTATATATAGATAAAATTCTAGCTCGGTTCAGTTGGAAAATTCCAAGAAGGGCACTTTACCCTGCAGGCATGGAGTTCATCTTTCTAAGGAGCAATCACCAAAAACTCTTGAGTAGAAAGAACGTATGAGTAGGATTGATTCGTGCCACAGTAGGCTGAGCTAAAATCAACAAAATTTATATACACCTAAGTTCCTACTACTGCCGTAGTCAAACTCTTGCCGATTATAATGATAGTCTAAGTCGAACACGAGGATGGGTTTCATCCTAGAAATGATTTGCATAAGTGCAGGTAAGGCTTTCTATTTGGACTTTTGGATTGCTTCAAAAACAGTGGAAGTAGGTTGAAAACTGAGAAATTGTAAAAAAAAAACTGAAAGTGAAGTGTGAAAAGAGATTCTTTGAGATTTAGGTCCTTCTTGGTAAGTTAGGGCAAACAAGTGTCCTCGGGTTTTATCCTCGCGTTATGAACCAGTTTTTTTTTAGTATATATCAACCACAATGAAAGATTCTTTATAAATAATTTTTTATTTACCAATATTAATAAAATAAAATTTTCTAAGTTATACTTTTTTAATAGTTAGATATAAATGAAAATCCCTCAAAAACTTTTGTTTTTTTTTTAAAGTCTCAAAAACTTTTGTTATGCATTGATGTTAATGATTTTTTAGTTTGTACTAATAAAATATATATTTTTCATATTATTTTCTATTAATTTTCAAATATAAAAAATTAACATTTATTTTATTTAAATATAATTAATTAATTTATGTAAACTTAAAAATTAAGGTAATTGACATTTTAATTTATAAAGTTATAATAAAATGTGAGTTTAAGATTTTTAACTTTTTAAGTTATAATATTAATAGACTAGGATTTTACAAATTAATTATAATAAATTAATATGATAAGATGATATATATATATATATATATATATATATATATATATATATATAAAAGATGATAAAGATGATAAATATGATATATATATTATCACCATAAAGTTGATTACAATAGAATAAAAATTAAAATTTTGGTTAGATAAGAATTATGATGCCCCATTTCCCAGGGGTCCCGTTGACCACCGTCAACCTGCGGAAAACCTATGTGTCTCATATCATGAGACCCATACATGAGTGAAAATGGCCACATTGGCCTACACATCATACTAACCAAAATATATCAAACTATAATATAATAGTTTCAAGAGTTGTTACATCACTCTTAATCAAACATATATCAAAATTAAGAATTTTAATACATGTTTTTCAAAATATATATCAAAGCCAAATGTTGGCTTTCTTCTCATGACCTCTAATAGGCGTCGTCTTCTGAACACTCCACATGCACGAAAGAGGGATCCCGTGGGCGAGCAATGCCCAGTGTTGATAATCTCTACATGAGTTACTCCCCCGCTAAGTGCTCATGCGATGGAAAAACACCAACGTTCAGTGAATTCGTGATTCCTCTTTCGGTGTTTACATGCCTCTCGTATCCTCGACTCCTCGCGACTCCTCACACATGCTTATGACATGTATGAAAACCGTTCCAAGCAAAAAATATTTGTTTTAATTGTGGGCCTTCCCGATATAAATACGTTGAACAATCCTCAGGAATTAGATTTGTTGGGTAACTCATAGAAACAATTCATGGGCCTTTACGGCGTGGTGTTAGACAATTTCCCAACCATGATTCTTGAACAACTACGATAAAAATTGTATTTTTAATCATTTTACAAAAGAATTCATCATTGAATGACCCTCGATTTATTTGTCATGTACACTCCACCCTCTCATTTAGGGTGCCACGGTGCATATGGTGCATTATGCATTTCCATACAACACATGTTATATCAAGCATACATATATTAACAAAATTTACTTACCTAGCAATGTTATTAATTCATGAAATACTTAGCAAAAATTATTCGCATAAAAATTTAATAAACAATTTAAACGATAAACAATTTCCGACATTCAATCTAATTTCGGGGCGGTCAACGGCCCTCACGGCCTCATACCATCAAAAACATTTTAAAAATCTTAAATTAGAAAATAAACCAAGTAGGAAAGACCCTACTTCAGGGAGTTGTCGAAACTCTACAAAACTAATTATTACCAGCGTAATGTACGTGGGAATAAGCTTTCTTACTCTTGGCTCATGGGATCGACGATCAGGTTACTTGGGAATTCTGAGAGAAGGTAGAGCTTCTCTCTCTAAAATTCCCTCTCTTTTCTCTCTCACATTCCTTTGTTGCTCTCCCCTCTCCCCAATGGTTGGTCGACATGGGTCGAAGGGTGTCTTTTCTCTTTGCCACATGTCAACCTCTTATTTGGCTCATTAGGATTCTTGTCCAGCTATCGCTCTACTTTGGGATTTCCATCCGATTAGGAGATGCCACATGTCCACTGGGCCCACTTGGCTCCTTGTTTGATAATCTGCACTTGACACGTGGCACATTTTGGTCGCTCACCTCGTGCAGTGTCGCCTCTCGCGCCGAAAGAAGTAAAATTAGACTTTCGGGTCGAAAAAAATTCAACATGGTAGCTAGATTTCGCGAGACGATTCCAATGGTGAAGTCTGTTTCGTCATCCGAGATCTATAAAAATTCCGGATTTTGATCGAAATTACCATTTTACCCTTTTTCAGAAAATTAGAATTTTCTCGGGTTTTACAAGAATGATGAAATTGGACCATTCATATTTTTATCTTATCTCTAGGGCTGTAATCGAGACGAGCTACTCACGAGCTGCTCGATGTTCGGCTCATTAGAAGCTCGCTAGAACTCGTTTATTAAGTTAAACGAGTCGAGCCCGAACATCATTTTGAGGCTCGTAAGTTAAACGAGCCGAGCCCGAGCACCCTCAAACTCGGCTCGTCAGCTCTTAAACAGGCTCGTGAATAGGCTCATGAGCAAGCTCGTTAACCAGGCTTGTGAACCAAGCTCGTGAACATGGAGAATACTTGATGCACAACAAATTTTTCCTACAAATGAACATGATGAATATTTTAACTCTTGAACTTCAATCAAGTTAATTGAACTTTTATTGTCTTATCTTTTTAATTTAGTTGTATGTTGGCTATTTTAGATAAACATTTTCTTTAAATAGGGTTGTAACCAAGCCGAGCTACTCGCGAGCTGCTCGGCGTTCGGCTCGTTAGAAGCTTGCTCGAACTCGTTTATTAAGTTAAACAAGCGACAGAACATCGTTTGGGGCTCGTAAATTAACAGAGCGAGGCAAACTTTCCCTCAGGCTCATTTCGTTAACCATTAAACAAGCTCATTAGATAGGCTCAAGGCCTACTCCTTGGCGGCAGACTTATCTAATACTCGGCTCTAATCGGCTCGGTTACACCCCTACTTATCTCCACATCATAAAAAAAAAAAAATCCACTGAGATCATTTTGCTCCTCTCCCATTGTCGCCGCCTTACCTTCTCTAAATCTTTTTTTTTCTGCTCTCTCCATGGCTATCCGCACCGCTTCGGCAATGGTCTTGGTAGTGGTTACTAAGTCGGATTATTGCTGGAAATAGTCCTTGCCTTAACCTCTCTCGATCACCAGCTTTGGCAAATCTAGGTATCGGGGCTTGAGTCGGCTCCTTCCATAACTTGATGATTCCATCTAACCGACTAACGTCTACTCACTTGGATTTTGTTGTTTCTAATTTATAGGGTTTTGGATGTTCATTTGATTGCTAGATCTAGGATTTGGATCTAGAATATGTGAAGGGATCCAAATCTATGTATCGTTTTTTAGCGGTTTGTCCTTTTGTGCTCGTGGTTGCTGGGAAAATGTGGGATCAAATTGAGGGCTTTAGTCATCATTTGGGGTATGAAGGAGTATAAATGACCCTTCTGGTTGTGCCCAATGCAACTATTAGGCATAGTTGAGGTGATGGCGAGACAGGGTAGAGTGCCTGATTTTAGATTTTTTTTTATTCATTGTTCTTTTCATGCATTTTCTCAGCAATAACATTGGGATGAGGGTATTTGTTTATTATATCTTGATCACGCTAATTTTTTATTATTGTGTTGTTTAGTGCGAAACCTACCGGTATTTACGTCTTCCATTACGCACACGGGTTTTAATCTTCACTTGTTTTCTTTTATTACTTGTTTTCCATTTGTTGTCAATTGAGCGCTATACAAGTTTGTCTGAAAAAAAAAAAAAAAAAGACATGACTGTAAAAAAAAGTCTAAAGTTCAGATAAAAAAATCCTTGAACTAAAGTATAGGGCTTTAAAAGTGTCTTTCTTTTGCCTTAACCTCTTGGAAATTTGTTTTGTGGGGTTTATATTCCATCATTCTAAGGTCACGGTGAAGCACTGCTATTGGATTTGTTTGTTGCTTTGTAGTCACGCCTAATTGGCAGATTCTCTAGCTTCAGCCTTTTCCATTTGGCTTGCTAAAAAGTGGCTTTGATTCTTTTCTTGGGACCATGGATCTCTTGTCAAAATTGTTTCTTTATCTAGAGTTGTTTTCTTTATCCCCTCTACACATTTTTTTTTTCTATGATTTTTTGGAGAATTCTACATACTATTATGATTGAATCTTCTTGTTTAGAGATAGTCCAAAGCATTGTTCCTCTGGAACATTACTACAGCTGATATGTGCGTAGGATTCAAGACTATTTCATTTGTTAGATCAAGATGATATGAAAGGCTGGTGGCCTGATTGATTATCAAAAGTTTTTCATTATAGTTTCAGTTCATGAAATAGATCTATAATTCGATTAGATGTCCATAAAGTAAACAAAGGAATGGGGAAATTGAGATCTTTGAAACTTGGAACATCCGGCTGGTTTAAATTAAGGTCGCGGCTGGTCCTACTTCAACCAGCCCCCAACTTAAGTCAGCTCAATGTTTTATGGTGTCTACCTATTTGATGGTGTAAATTCACGCCACATAAATTCTTTTGAATATGAGATTATATATATATATATATATATATATATATATATATATATATACACACATTTGTACATATGAATTTATTGTCTTCTGTATATACAAATGAAGTAGGCTACATTTGAAAATACAACGTACTTATCAATGGGCAAACACTTTATGAAAGTGATCGTGTCCTCATTCTCATTTAAGGAAGAAACCAAATACGACTTGTAGCCTAAGGTTCTTCATAGAAACTTACTAAGAGTCGATGGGCTATGCTAGTACTTTCATTTTTTTCTTTTCTTTTGTTCATTTTATTTTTTAAATGCAAATCCAGTAACACAATTTGCATGTAGGTTAGGAGATAGAACCCAATGGGTTCTTATTTCATGCTTGTCTGGGTTATCAGAGCATAGAGCACATCCCACTTAATCGTGGTACCATATGGTGGTTCCTATCAACAGTAATGATATTCTATTTCCAGCACTACTTATATTCGTACTATAATAATTGTTACCTACATTTTTATGGTTGTTATGTATTCTATTCTAGGTATCCGAGAAATATGGAAAAAGGGCGAAGACAATGAAGACTTGGAGACCACCTTTTACAAAGATAGTTTTTGTATTTTTCAATAAAGTATGTATATTATCTTAATTCAAAGTTTTTGAATTAGGATTTGTTTAATATGACTTAAAGAATCATTAGTAAATGATTAATTCCATTTTGTTTTAAATATTCAATGTATATATAACAAATTTTGTTTGTTTATTTACGTGTCTTAGGAACTTAATTAGGAACACAGATACTAAATATAATTTGAAAAAAATAATTATAATAAAAAAATAATATTAAATTTTTTATAATCTTGATATTTGCAAATAACTAGCAACCTTCTTACAAAATAGAAACATTGACAGATGCTTAAGTAATTTTAGCATATGTTTGAGCTCAACATTGACTGAAGTGCAGGAAACATTTACATTTATAATAGAAATCAAATCAACTCGAGAGTGTGAATAAAATGTCAAGGTAGAAGTTTAAACTTTTTCTTTACACCGCATAGATGACAGATAAGAATATTTCATACCTGGACATATAAATCTTATCTTGATTCGTGAAAACTGCCAACGAATGTGTTTTTCTCGTAGCTGAACGTACTTCAAGTCAGTTCCCTCGACCGTTAGTTACGCTTTTCGGGTTATAGTGAAGGTCTCTCAGTGCCCAAATAGTGCTATTTTGAGCCCTATTCGAGATAGGTTTTGAGTGCTACTTTTGCGCACTCAATCGTATCACCTGGGCTTCAAATTTTGAGGTGTTCAGCCTACTTAGTATTACTTATGCCATTTCTCGAGGTTATTTGTGGTTATTTCTTGTGTTTTTGTGTGTACTCCTCGTCCATTAAAGTCGCACTTGATATTGAGATGTGCGAACTTGGCTTTGAAGATTGAAACTATTTCCCGTACCATCAACATATCAAAATTCAAATGATTTAAACGAAGGCAGCTTTAAGACGGAGGATGCAAAGAGGGTACAAAGATGCAGCAAAGAAGAACAAAGAATTCAGAAATTTCTCACTATGATTGCGAAAATTCATTGGGATCGCGAAAATTATAATACAGCTTAAAATTTCCGCAATCCTAGCGAATTAAGAAATTTCGCTTAGGTTAGCCAAATTTCTCGCTATATACGTAAAATCACCGGTGCTCAGCTAGTTCCTTCATTTTCGCTTATCTCCTAAATTTTCACAGGCTATTAAATTAAGCTTAGCTAGCGAACCATCATGGCATACGAAAAATTCTCATTTTCGCTATCTCCGTACTCGGTTAGTTAGCGAAATTTCGCTAGGCTAGCGAAATTTTTGCTACCTAGCGAAATTCTCCTGCATAGCGAAATTCCTGCCTCGTTAATTTTGTGTACTACGCAAACAACCCCGCTTGGTGTATTACCTCCTCGGGCTCCTTGTATTAGCCAATATTTTAGGTTTTCTTTAGTTTCATTACATTGGGTGGCCTATATAAGCCCCTTTCATTTGTAACCCTACAATCTTGGCAACTTTTCATTTTATGAAAATATCTCCCGCAGTTTTCGCTAGTGGTTTGCTTTTCTCTCTTCTCTCTCCTCTTTCTTTCCTTTTCTAGGATACCAAACACCCCTCTTAAGGATGACAACTCAAGAGATGCTTGGCTAAGCCTTATAGCTTTGAAGAGGAGGGTTGCTAGCTTGGTTTTGTGGAAGTTGTAGGTTGTCCTCATGTTTTAAATGCCATGTACTTATTTATGGCTCCATATCTTCCAAACTGTGGTCACATCATTGCACGTCATTACTTCGCCAATACTTACTGATGTTCAGAGGTACGCAGCATACTTATTGTTAGATGCACTGTTATTCTTTAGATGGTCTTTACGAGCCACTGAAATGAGGTCGAGTGCTAGGGTTTTGAACTAAAAGGGGCTATGGATGCATGTTGCCTGTATTGACTCAAATAGAGTGGTTTTTGTATGTCAGTTCTTATAGTTAAACAAAGATCCTGCTTATGGCTTCGACTATGTTGCTTCGCTATAATGCGAGGATATAACCCGAGGACACTTGTTTGCCCCATGTTATCAAGCTAGCAACCTAAACCTTCAAAAGCTACCATTTCACACTTCATTTTCAGTTGTTACAGCTTATTCAAGAACTAAACAACTCCCACCGCTTTAAAACAAAAAATTCCAAAATCCAAACTAAAGCCTTCTACCTTTACTTTCTAACATCACGCGAGTCATTCATGTGATGAAAACCCATCCCCGTTCGACCCAGACCACTATGCCGGCAGCAGCTTGACCACGGCAAAGAGAGGAACATAGGAAACAAATTTTGTTGATTCCGCTCACCCTCGTGGCACGCATCAAATGGCGCCGTTGCTGGGGATGGTGCCAAACTACGGATGATGAGTTGAAGTGTACTTGCAATCCTCATTACAAGTTTAGGTGACCTTACACTTTTTGAATTTCAGTTGCTATAACTGCAAGTTTTCACTATTACTTGACAGCCATCAGACTGTTTTTGTTTTTTTTTCTTGCGCCGCTCTTTATTTGGACTAACATTAACCTCAGTGTTTGTTTCAGGTTTTGTTTGCGGTCTCATTTTGTGTGATGTGTGTTTATGGGAGCACTCGGGACATGTGGATATCGTAGATTGCATAGAGTGAGTGTACCAATTGAACACTCTGCTAGAAGTCAAGCAGGCCATTAATGAAAACATGGAGCCCCTACTCCGAGGAACAGCTAGTCGCCCAGCAGTACCCCAGTTGAACCCGCCAGCCTTACGATCCATGAGGGATCAAGATCCACTTCCCACAGCCGGCTCCCATTCAGATCATACCCCGAAGATAGCAGCTGAGGCCCTATTCGTGCCCCTCTCTTTGATTCCCCACATATCATGGTATGGAAAATGAAAACCCATACACTCATATTAGTGGATTTGAGGAAGCTCAGATTACCTTTAAGGAAGGTACATGGGACATGGATTTGCCGGTTAAAGGCATTAATTCGACCTCAAGGACAAGGCCAAGATATGCTTAACTCACCGAGGCCCGTAACCATAAGAAATTGAGCCGAAATAGCAGGTGCGCGTAATTCTTAAAGAAATTCTCAAGGTTCCACAGACCAACAATTTGAAGAGAGATAAATTTACACCTTTGGTGTACCAAGATGTGAGAGGTTCTACCAGTGCTGGGAGAGATTTATGGAGACTATCAGTGCATGGCCACACCATGGGTTTGATACATGGATGCTGGTGAACCATTTTTATGGTGGTATGTCTCCTGCCATGAAGCAGCTATTGGAGACCATGTGTGGGGGAGATTTTCTGAGCAAGCATCCCGATGAAGCCATGGATTTTTTGAACTACGTGGCTGAAACTTCTAAGGGTTGGGATGAGCCAAACCCGAGAGAAATGGAAAAAATGAGGCCCTCAGCCAACCCTAGGGGAGGAATGTATGCACTGACAAAGGACATGGAAATGAAGGCTAGAATTTCAACCTTAGCTAGGAAGGTGGAGGAGTTAGAAGGTAAATCCACTCCATGAAAGCTGCTGCAAGGACTCCAAAATCTTGCACAAGCCAATCCCCGCACCACTTCCAAGCCACCGCCCCACCCTCAAGGACAAAGATCCTATGGCCCCTTCAGTGAAGGATTTGATGTCAGAATATGCAAATGCCGTAGGTCAATACAAGCCACCACAACCCAATGTCCCATATGGAAATACCTACAATTCCAATTGGAGGAATCACCCTAACCTCTCCTGGAAACCCAATCCCCCTGCCTATGTACTCCTGTGTGCTAAACTACGCTTGGTTCCACCTCTCAACCACAACCACCTCCATCCTCATCTCTTGTGGAACAAGCCATTTTAAATTTGAGTAAGGTGGTGGGTAATTTTGTGGAAGAACAAAAAGGGATCAATGTGCAACTGGCACAAAGGATTGATACTGTAGAGAGTACACTGAACAAGAGAATAGATGGGCTTGAGAGCAATCTTAATCAGAAAATAGACAACTTACAAAGATTCAATCACAAAGATCAACAAAATTTCTGGAGCTACAGGAGAGAGGAAGGTTCCCTTCCCAAACATTGCCAAACTGGAAGGAGGCATGAGTAAGTTCATCTAGCACCAGAATGGATGAGGTGTAAAGGCTATAATCACCCCGAGTGAAAGAGGCTGATCACCAACGCCCAAGCTTGTTGGACGAAACCGTGAAAGGAGAAGAATCGAGCTGCACACATTGTCCTCGGGCGAAGACTCCAATGAAGCATTGCATGCCACCCCATTTCCACAAGCACTAGGGAGGCAAAGAAGAAGGCATCCCAAAGAAAGTGTGCATCCCAGAAGTCCTAAGGCAGTGAAAGTCAACATACCCTTTCTGACATCATCACAAGTCCCCGCCTATGCAAAGCTTTGAAAGATCTTTTGTACAATCGTGGGTTAGTATCGAGAAGAAGGCATTTCTAACTGAACAAGTCAGTTCCATAATCCAAAGCAAAGAACCTGGGCCAAACATAAGGATCCCGATCTCCCACAATTTCGGGGCTAACATAGGTGGGACTAGCATAGACAAATCCTCTCCTGATCTAGGAGCTGCTGTGAACCTACGCCATACTGTATAAGCAGCTTTAGGTTCGGGTGAACTTAAACCTACTAACATTACACTATCATCGCCGATAGATCGGTGAAGATCCCTAAGGATAGTTGAGGATGTCTGGTGAAAATAGACAAATCTCTACTACCCAAGAAATTTTTAGTGCTCGACACCGAGCCAATTGCAAATGAACCCAATCATGTGCCAATCATCCCCGGGAAGACTCATTTCAAGCACGCTGTTGCAACTAATAATTGCCGAATGGGAGTCATGCAACTCACATTTGGCAACATGACCTCGAGCTGAACATATTCCATTTGAACAACAAGCACAGTTTTAGAAGATGAAAATCAAAATGACTGGCGAAGGTTCACCGTCAAAGATGCAAAGCCGAAAAACCAGAATTTGCAGAAATGGCCAGCCAAGCTGGCGCAGGTTTTGGTATTTCCATCAAGCATCTACCGCAGTGGTAATTGCTCTCGGGCCTAAATTCAATCAATGAGAATCAAGTTTACAATGGAATCAAACAACCGTGAATCACTAAAGCATCAGTAGGTTATATATCTCCTCCGAATTCCATGAGTAATTCAGTTGACATTGACTCCGGTTTTGGTGTTCTCAAACCTAAATTGCGCCAACACATTCTTGCCTTTTTTCACCACACACTGCAATTTTAGCTATTTTTAGTAAGTTACTAAATTTAGTAGTTTTCCATTTTAGCAATTTTGTCTTAATCTTATTTTACTTATTATTAAAATTTTAGATACACTTTAATATAATAATTTTTATTTTTAATATTATTATTAGTACCCATGTTTAAAAATTTGATTTGGTGTGGATCGGTCGACAGATTCATGACATAACAAATGTGCCAACTACCGTCATTACCCAATGCATTATAAATGAACCAGGGGAGGGACTTTTGGAATTCACTTCATACCCTTTTCCCTCCTCCCCACCCACTGAGCCACCCGTCGAGCCACCACAAGGCGTCTCTACACCACAAGGCACACTCCCGCTGCCCGCCCTCTCAAGCGCTTCTTCTCTTCACAAATGCAGACTAGCCCTTCCCTCGTGTCGCTCCCCGTGCCGAGCTCCGGGCCGAGCCCACTACGCCAGCAGCCTCTTTAGATATGTCAGCAGCCACAGCCAGCAGCCAGGTGACCCACCACCACCACACATACAAAGGAGGTGGTTAGGTTTCTTTTATGTTTTTGTATAGCTACCACTTTTATCAAACTTCCTACCAATTTTGTGTGTAAGATTCATGTATTAGCCATAGTAGGCAAGGATATCTTTGTATGTTTAGCTTTGATATATGCATTTCCAGCTATTTCGCTATATCAAAAGCTATTATACAAGGTTATATACAAGATTACACTTTTGCAAAATCTTTTGTGTCCCCATTTTCAGGTAATCAAGTTTTGTTCTAACAACACTGACTGCTTTTAATTGGACAATTGAATTGCCTTTAATTGAAAAATTGAAACCCTGTATGTTACCTTAATGCTAGAACAATTCCATGTTTGAAGAAATTTTTGGTCAGTTGAAGTTCCATTATGCTCAACTTTGAACATTCCACCTTAAGCTAATCTCACACACGCACACGATTGTACCAATAGGTCATTAAATTATTTGCCTCCTTCACTTTTAGCTAGCCATTTGGTGTAAGTTGGCAACCCATGATAGGTTCGTGTTACCCATATTTGAAGACCAATGTAGTCTTCCAAGAAGAAAAAAAAAAAAATAATAATAATAATAATAATAATAATAATAATAATAATAATACACACACACACACACACAAGTCTTGAAGTTCGAGCACCTGGCCCGAGGGGGTATATGGCGGGGCCTAGGGTCTCGATGCCCTAAGCCTTGATTGGTCAGGGAGTCATCGACTTAGTGTTTGTTACTGGTGGATAGGTAGAGTTTAACGAATTGTGTGCTTGATTTTCGTTAAGTCATTCTGAGTCCCAAGGTAAGCCTCAGAGTTTGTGGTCAAGTGATCCTTTTGGCTCGATGACCCTAAACCCACTGGTTGGGAGTCACCGGTGACCCCTGCTACACGAACTTTGGTGAAGTCGTAGTTTTGGAGCATTGCACCCTACAAAGTAATCAATAATGTAAAGAAGAGTGCAGCTTTTCCTATCTAGGGTCGTTCAACTACTTAAGGCCATGCCCGTAGCTGTAGGCCGGGGAGGGAATAATTTTGCACTTTATCACCAATCAAGCTACATTAAGAACCATTAGACTTTGCTGGAAATTAAAGTTGAGAACCATGGGATCCGATGTTGACCTCAAATTGTTCTTATATGGTTTTGCCTCTCATGCCTAAGCCAAACTTGGTATCAATTCTTCATTTTAAAGGCAATGCTTATTTGTACATACACCTTTTGAACCATAAACTTTTCGAGAAAATCACTACATACATGTCCTCGGGATTGCTTCAAAGATTGCTAAGGGACTAGCAACGTCGTGGTCAGTGTGTGGATTAAGGCCCAAACGCTGCTATTTGAGCCCTATTCGAGATAGGTTTTGAGTGCTTTTGCGTACCCAATCGTATCAATTGGGCTTCACCCGAGGTGTTCAGTTCACTTAGTATTACTTATGCCATTTCGATGTTATTTGTGGTTATTTTGCGTTTCTTGTGTACTTCATCCATTAAAGTCGAATTTGATATCGTGACGTATGTAACTATGAAGATTGAAACTATTTCCAGCCATCAACATATCAAAAATTCAAAGTGATGAAATGAAAGCAAAGTGAAGATGGAGGATGCAGAGGGTGCAACATGCAAAGCAGCTGAAGAACGAATTCCAGAAATTTCCTCTACTATGATTGAAGTAAAATTTGTCGATTATGGTAATTGCAGCTCATAAATAAAATTCGCATCCCATAAATTGAGAAATTTGTGCTAGCTGAAATTTCGCTATATATAGCGAATCACCAGGCTTCAAGAAATTCTTCATTTTCGCTATCTCAAATTTTTCGCTTAGGGCTAGCGAATCTCGCTAGCTAGCTAATTATCAGCATAATTTAAAATTCTCATTTTCGCTTTATCTCTCTCGTAATTTCGCTAGTTAGCGAATTTCGCTAGTTAGAAAATTTTCGCTACCTAGCGAAATTCTTCATGCATAGCGAAATTCTTTGCCCTGTTAATTTTGTGTAATTAATGCCAAACGACCGCTTTGGTGTATTACTCTTGTCCCTTTGTATTAGCCAAGATTTTAGGTTTTCTTATAGTTTCACACTGCAGCCTTATATAAGCCCTCATCATTTTGTAACCCTAAGCAATCTTGGCAATTTTTCATTTTATGTAAATATCTCTCCCATGTTTTCGCTTAGTGGTTTGCTTTTTCTCTCTTCTCTCTCCTCTTCTTTCCTTTCTAGGCTAATAAACACCCCTCTTGAGGATGACAACTCAAGAGATGCTTGGCTAAGCCTTATAGCTTTGAAGAGGAGGGTTGCTAGCTTGGTTTTGTGGAAGTTGCAGGTTGTCCTCATGTTTTAAAATGCCACAGTACCGTATTTATGGCCCATCTTCCAAACTAGGGCTGAACATCATTTAATGTCATTACTTGGCCAATACTTACCATGCTTTAGGTACAAGCAGATACTTAGTTGTTAGATGCAATCGTTATTCTTTAGATGGTCTTTACGAGCCACTAAAATGTGAGGTCGAGTGCCAGGTTTTGAAACTAAAAGGGGCCATGATGCATGTTGTCTGTGTTGACTCAAATAGGGAGTGGTTTTTAGGGTTAGGTTTTATAGTTAACAGAAAGATCCAGCTATGGCTCTCGACTATAGGTTGCTTGCCATAATGCGAGGATATAACCTAAGGACACTTGCTTTTGCCCCATGTTATCAAGCTAGTAACCTAAACTCTTCAAAGTTACCATTTCACACTTCATTTTCGCACATGCTTATTCAAGAACAAACAACTCCCATCGTTTTAAAACAAAATCTAAAATCCAAACTAAAAAGCCTCACCATTTTCAACACTGATGCGAGTCATTCATGATGAAAACTCATCCCCGTGTTCGACCTAGACTATGCCGCAAAGAGTTTGACTACAAGAATGGGGAGGAACATAGGAAACAAATTTTGTTGATTCCGCTCACCCTACCGTGGCACGAATCAAGGTCAAAAGGGGTATCAATGTTTTGATCCAACTACTCAAAAACTCTATGAGTCTTGTCATGTTGTTTTTCTTGAACATATACCTTTCTTTTTTATTCCATCTTCTATTCATGACTTGACTAGATCTGATCTTATTAGTATTGATCCCTTTTATAAGGATTCTAATAACTTGTCATCTCAGGTTCCTAGTACTTCAGATACGCCTTCTCATGTTCTTCCTCATTTTCCTTTGCATCATACTCAACGTGTTGTTACTAATAGCTCTATAGGTACAGACACTTTGCTCTCTAGGACATCTGAAGCTCCCTCTTCTCCCATGGTCCCTCAAGCTCCATCTAAGATTGTAGATCCACCTCTACGTCAATCCACACGTGTTTGTAAGTCAACAAAATCACCTGATTTTGCCTATTCTTGATATTCTTCATCTTTTACTTCATTTTTAACTTCTATTCATTGTTTTTCTAAGCCTTCTTCCTATAAAGAGGCAATTCTTGATCCACGTTAGCAGCAAGCTATGGATAAGGAACTTTCTGCTTTGCATAAGACAAGTACTTGAGATTTGGTTCCTTTACCTCTTGGTAAGAGTATTGTTGGTTGTCATTAGGTGTATAAGATTAAGAATAGTTCTGATGGATCTATTGAGCGATTCAAAGGTAGGTTGGTTGCAAAAGGATATTCACAATAGTACAATATGGATTATGAGGAGAATTTTGCTCATGTTGCGAAAATGGCTACAATTCGTACTCTTATTGCAATGTCTTTGGTTCGACAATGGTGTATCTCTCAACTGATGTTAAAAATGCCTTCTTAAATGGAGATCTTCAAGAATAAGTTTATATGGAACCCCCTTCTAGTGTTTCTCATTATTTTGGGTATGTTTGCAAGCTCATGAAGGTATTATATGGTCTCAAACAAGCACCTCGTGCTTTGTTTGAGAAATTTTCTGTTGTGATCTCCTCTCCTAGATTTGCTGCTAGTAGTTATGATTTTGCTCTATTTGTTAAGTGTACTGATGCAAGTCATATAATTCTTTCTTTATATGTTGATGACATGATTATTACTAGTGATGGTGTTTATGGTATTTTAGTTTTGAAGGCAGAGTTAGCTAAACAATTTGAAATAAATGATTTAGGTCCTCTATGATATTTCTTGGGTAATGAGGTAGCCTATTCGCTTAGAGGTTATATTCTTTCTGAGTCAAAATATGTTGCATATATTCTTAAGCAAGCTAGACTAACTGATAATAAGACTGTTGATACTCCCATTGAGGTCAATGCAAAGTATTTCTCTTCTGATGGTGTGCCTTTGTCATATCCTACATTATTCTGTACTATTTGTTGGGAGCTTGGTATATCTTACTGTTACTCGTCCTGATATTGCTTATGTTGTTCATGTTGTTAGTTAGTTTGTTGCTTCTCCCACTACAGTTCATTGGGCAATTGTTCTTCGTATTTTGTAGTATCTTTGAGGTATAGTCTTTCAGAGTCTTCTACTTTCATCTACCTCCTCTTTGGTGCTACGTGCATACTTTGATGCTGATTATGGCAATGGCCCCACTAATCGCAAATCTGTTACTGGTTTCTGTATTTTTTTTTGTGATTCTCTTATTTCTTTGAAGAGTAAGAAACAACCCATTGTTTTCTCTATCTTCAACCGAAGTGAAATATCGTGCTATGGCATCTATTGCCAAAGATATTGTTTGGTTACGTTGGTTAATTGCATATATGGAAGTATTTCTTTCTCATCTCACTCCTATGTATTGTAACAACAAAAGTGCTATTTAGATTACTCATAATTCAGTTTTCATGAACGAACCAAACACATTGAAATTGATTGCCACCTTACACGTCATCATTTCAAGCATGGCACCATCACTTTACGTTTTGTTTATTCTTCATTGCAACTTGCAGATTTCTTTATCAAGTCGCATTCTGTTTTCTGTTTTCATTTTCTAGTTGACAAACTCTCGATACTTATAGCATCAACATCGTGAGTTTGAGAGGGATATTAAATTAAATTATTTTCTATTATTGGTATGATTCCTATTTCTTAACACTTTAGATTTTGTTTTCTTTTATGATTCTTCTAATAAGCCTATGCCTATTTAAAGACCTAAGTTATGTAATTTCAATTAATTTATTGGAATAAGACTTTCACTTTCTCTCTTGTTCCCAATTTGGATTTCCTAATTTTAACCGCTCTCAACGGGGGCAAATACTCAAGGCCCTCATCAAACTTTTTCTGCAGAAAAATAACATTCCAGACGCAAAATAGGAAAGCACAAGGAATTAGCGAAAGAAAGAAGTCTAAGCAGGGTTCAAAGCTGTGAGATATAATAATTAATATATCAAGTCCTTAATTTTTCTAGAAAGTTCTAATACGTACTTCAACAATTAGAATTTTAACTAGTTCCATGTTCTTTTCCCAATCTACCGAACAATGGCCTCGGGTCCGTGTAACGTCATTAGTTTCTTTACTACATCCTTATACCTAAACCTCTCTAGCTTTCTTGCCACTACCACCGCCTGCAAATTAACAACCATATCATATTCGAGGCTTTCAAGGTAGAGTTTTATTTGCCTGCTTTGAGCTCAAAGAAGTGATGAATATCATGGTGCTGTGAAGACATAGGAAACAGGAGAGAGAAAGAAAGAAAAGGAAAAAGAGAGAGAAAGAGAGATTCGAAGCCAATTCTGGAGTTACAAGCATGGCTACCATAGATTGATTGTTGGTTGTGAGAGACGGCCCTTGGAATTATTGATCAAATCTGTAAAAACACTGCACAGCAGTATGACCCATTATGTGACAGATCTGACACTGTGGCTTCGAATGGCCATAATTTCTCCCATAACTCCGTCCTCGTCCACGTTGGAGTGGATGGCTTGATCTTCTGCCTCTAGTGTTCTAATAGAAATGAATATGATGAGGATTGCCACGGATCATTGAATTTGGAGAAGAATTTTTTTTATGGGCGTTGGCCGTGTGTATCCATCCAGAGTATTGATCTCAACTAGGCTGTGAAGACGTTGCTCTATTCTGGTTTCATGAGTCATTAAAAAGGCAGCAACATCTTTAAACTTAAAACGTTCTGTTTTTGAAATGATTGAGATGGTGAGTGGATCTTTTTAGAACTCAAACCAACAAGAAGATGCAAAATATGATCTTCTTCAACAAGAACATGACCAGCAGTGGCCAAAGTATCTACTACACCTTTGAACTTGAGGAGATATTCATCCATGGTGGATCCTCCTTTATTTATAGTTTGAAGTTGCATTTTGTGTTGCATGATCCTAGCTTTGCACTGAGACATGAAAGGTTTTTCTAATTTCTGCCAGATATCGAATGAGGTGTTCGATCCAACCATGTGCGGTAGAATGTTCTCACTCATGGAGGAAAGAAGCCAACAAACCAGGAGTTGATCCTGTTTTTCCCTAGATGCATATGCAGAATTGATCTGATCACTTTCTTCATCGACTTATGTTAGAAACTTCGAAGGAGAAGAGATTTTTTCTATGAAATGTTGGAGGCCACGACCTCATATGGCGGCCATTACTTGTTGGCGCCATAGCAGAAAATTATTTTTGTCTAACTTCACTGCCAAAGGATGATTGAACGTCCCACACGTAACAGAAATGTGGTGCCGAATCTGTCATTAGTGGTGATCAGTTCTGTGTAACGGAAGAGAAAATTGAGGGTGTTTGTTTCCTGAGAAACTACAAGATCAAACCTATGTCAGAACCGCATCAAATTTCCTTCAGAAAACCTTCTCCTCATGTTGCCTGAAGCTCTGATACCATGATGAATTTCATGGTGCTGTGAAGACATAGAAAACCGGAGAGAGAAAGAAAGAAAAGGAAAGAGAGAGAGATTCAGAAGTCTACTATTCTCTATCTATATATCTTCCCCTTTTATATATACGGATCACAGTGGACTCCAGTTTGTCTAACAACCCAGACAGTTGTAAAACAGAAATTTCTTATCCTGCGCACCCATGGCTGCTGTAGATCATTCCAGAAGATGGTTTCACGAGTTGCACGTGGCTGTTAGTTGGGTTTATTACCTTAACAAGAAGCCCTCACAGTTTTAAAATATGTCTATAAAATTAAAAGATCGGTACTTAAACAGTGTCTACTTTAAACTCAAGGAAAACGTATCTACAAGGTTAAAATTAACCTGTCTGAACCTTTTCCCATAATCCATATGGGATGTGATTGTAAAATTGGTTTCAAAGGTAAAGAATGTTTTGTCTGTTTTGGGCTAAAGAGTCCTCTTGGTTTCAAAATGTGTTTATTTTACAAGAGAAAGACTATACTCATACATTGTCAAAAACTGTTCTCATAACCGATATGAGATGTGAGAAAATAAATTCCCCCGAGATATGAGATGTGAGAAAATAAATTCCTGAAACAAAATTTAATTTTTAAGAATAGCAGTAGAATTTAAATTGTGTGGGATATAGAACCCTTTAAAATGGTTAGCTGTGAAGGCCTGGAGAGGCCTGCTCTTCTGATATGTAATAGAAGTCGATGGATAGCCCACCCTTGAAGTGATGTTGATTATGTTTCCAAGGATGCTACTTGAACTTCTAGGGAGTGAAAAGCAAGAATGACAAGCCCTAAAATAAAAATATTACTTATTCAGCACTCCATCGACCTAAATAACGAGTTTAATTAGTTTTGTTAATCAAAATGGTGAACAGAGAGAGATCAACACTAAAAGATCTCAATATAGCCGGGAATATGGGTTTGACTCAGTGAGTGACCCATTTTGACTTGAAATTTTAGTAGGTGGGGAACTTTTCAATAGGCCTGAGCTGGTTCGTGGCCATGCAGACTTGGAATGGGCCAACCTGCATTGGTTCACTTGGCTCAATATTTTAATATTCTTTATTATTAAGTTAAAATATAAAAAACATGCAAAAAAATCAAACAAAATTTAGTTGTATATAAAATCAAATAATATATTTGAAAAAATTATTTCAAAAAGTATTTTTTTTTAATGAAGTTTTTTTTTTCAATTCCTACAAAAATGATGTTTTTCGATAATAGTTATTTGTTAAAACTATTTTTACTATTGCTTTTTAAAATATATTGTCTTCAAAACACATTCTTATAAAAGCATATTTTAATTACTATTTTTGAAAATTATAGAAAATAATTTTTATTGTCATTTAAAAAAATTATTATGTAATGTTTTACAATACAATTTTATATATAGTATTTTATTTTTAATAATTATACATGTTTTTGTAAATATTTTTTAAAAGTAGCTAATTTTTTGGTTGTGAAAAGCAATGTTTGTAAAATTAGACAGTTTGATAAATATAAGTTACGATTAGTTACGTTTGTCAGTGATGGTTGAATAGCGATCGAATCAGTGACATAAGAAATATATATATATTAAAATTTTAATCTTTCATATTATTCAATATAATTATAGATATATCAATATTTTAAATATTTTTCTTATAACAATATTTTAAATGTTATTAAATAAAATGAGTTTGATATTTAAACATGAATGTATTCAAATGGAGTCAAATTACTCATTACAAGTGGTAGAGCATTCCCTAACTCAAGTTCAGTTCTCGGGTTCGATTCCTATCGCAATTAATTAGCCAAAGTTTTGTAACTGTCCGATTCCAGCCAAATCGTCTGGTTTGACGGTTACCAATCGGTTTCAGACAAAGGATCGGATCGGAAAGTCCCCAAGTCGATCGACTGGTCCGATATGTTTCTTTTTTATTATTGAAAATATTGTTTAAAGAAAAAAGAATAATATGAAAGTAATTTCAGTTGTTTTAATAAAATAAAATAATTGAAATTATTTATTTTATAGTCTTTTAACAACATAAAATCAAATTATAAGTATTTTAAGAAAAATATTATTTTATAAAATATTTATAAAAATTAAAAGTAAATTTTAATTTTTCTACTATTTCGACTTGTTTTGACCTGCAATGGGCATAGGGTCCAATTGAGCTAGTCAAACATTGGCTTGAAGAGAACACAGGTCGACTGGCCTGATCTAACCCAAACATTGGCTTGAGTATAATGCGGGTCGGGCCATGCAAAAATATTCTTGGCAGGCTAGTTTCCCACGTCTAGATTTAAAGTCTTTATGGAAAATCACATAATTTTAATCAAGGACTCTAATACCAAATATTAATTTTTTATTTTATAATTATTGCCTTTTTTTTTTTTTGAGATTCATTCACTTTGTATTATGTCATAATATTCTATTCTTCACCAATTTGTTTCCATTAGATTTGAACCTTGGACCCCTACTTTCCTTATGTCCACCATGAGTCTTTAACCCCTTGAGTTAGGTCTTATTGGTATTTATTTATTTATTGAAACTTTGAAATAGATTTAAAATATACTTGTTTGTGATGTGTTATGCTAATGCGGTGTTTTTTTTTCTACTTAATGTTAGTGATGATGCTATTTCAAACGGAGGCCCAGGCAGCGTGTTGGATTATTTGGCGTGCGGCCCGGCTACGTATGTTGGACCCCTCTGCAAAAACAAGAAACAAAAAGGATCAGCGGGGCTCGCCCATTGCCTCTCCGATGCCTAAGTCAATTCTTTCCTGGGGAAGAGAAGATCCAAGCGCAAGGAATGAATTTTAAATGCGTAAATGCACGTACCTTTCACTTATGGGGTGGCACGGTATTTATAATTGATGATCGCTGACAGAAACTTTCTGGTGGATGATGACCTTTGAGATAGTATGTTTCCTAGTTGGATGATGACACTTAGTAGTAGGTTTTTCGCCCTACGGAGGATGATCTGATATTCTCCCCCTTTAGGTAGGAGATTTTCTTTCCTTATCGTAAGCGATTAATAGGGACAATTTGATGGCGTGGTGGGAAATATCTTACTTTCCCGATTGGTGGAGATTGGGCGTTTTCCCCTAATACGGATTCCTTGGGCTACCAGCCTTTTAAAGGAGCGAGTTGGGCCCTCGTTTCGGGCCTGCCTTTGAGGGATACCATTAAGGGCCTATTGCTAGTACTAAGCCCATTTTTAATCCCGACGTTTGGGCTTGTATCTTGGGCTTGCGCGCCCATTATTTCAAACCCCATCAGTTGCCCCTAGCCTTTGACTAAGCGGGCGTAGACGAAATTTTGTATCGCTTCTTGGATCGGGCTAATGCCCACGCGTGGCTACTCGGGAAGAGGGTTTGATTTAGAGAGACTTTGCCTCTGTCCCATGTCTTGTGATATGATGGCTTCTCGATTTCCATGTTTATTTCGGTTGTGGCTCTTGGCTTCCTTAAACGTCCACATTTGTTTACTTTATTCCCCTTTGTTTTGAAGCTTTTGCCTGCAGTTAGTCTTCCTTTTCCTTGTTTTCTTGTCGATAGTGTTCGGAGTGCTTTCGATGGTCCTAATATCTCGCTGGGGGCCGATGTCCTCGCCTTGTTGGGTGTGGTCTCGACACGTCTTTTTTCTCCTCTCGCCCTTTTAGTTTCCCCTCAAGTCTTGCGAGGTTCTAGGGGCGGCCTCGGTCAGGGGTTCTACATTTCCTTTGGATTTCTCTTCTTCCTACTTAACCCCATACTCCATGGGTCCCGGTCGCTCCGGTTCGAGCATGGCAACTCAAGGCTTTAGTTCTAGTCGAACTGACGAGGGGAAGAACAATTTGGCTGTGGTGGTTCACCGGGCTACCTCAGGGGAGCCTCCTTTTCCCTTGGATAGGGGCAAGGGCAAACTTAACGAATTTGGTACCTTAGCGGCTCTGAATATTTGAGGGCTTCCATTCAACGCCGAGGCCGCGCCCTAGCCTGGTCGAACCCTTGTACCTGGCGAGATCTTGCGGCCCGATATGGGTCCCCGTTTGGGGTCCAGCTCAGCCCGACGTTGCTAACCACCCACGTTGTTGAAGTGCCCAAGATGGTGTGTTGAGGTGGGCTGAATAATCCGCCGGCTTCCTCAGACCCTCTTATAAAAAAAGGTCTCAGCATTTCAATGTCTCGTCCTTCACTTTCCAACTCTGTGGTGTTCTGGGTGGCTGCGAATCGCTTTTAGGATAAAGGCTGGGTGTTCCTCTCAAAGATGTCTTTGCTCTTAGACTTCTTCATGTAAAGGAGGCCATCAAGGCTTTATATCTCCAAGCGCTCTAGCACTAAGCTGGAATATTTCTGACCTTCCTCTCTGCACAAAGTCTGAAGGAAGGTTATTTTTTTGTTAGTGGCCGTCATTGGGAGTACAATCCCTTTAATCGAGAGGACACCCTTGGTGTTCCTGCCGTCTAGACTACCCCCGAGAACCTACGTGAGTTCTCCTTTGTTTTGATTTGTTTTGGTTTTCAGAGGTCATAGGATATTCCTAACATAGCTTTGGTCGTATGGCCTCTAGGTGTTCGGCCCGATCTTAGTTTTGAGGACGAGGAGGTGAAGCAGAAGCTTGTGAAATGCTCCCCACGTGCTTACTCCGAGCTCATCAAGTCGAATATTCCTGGATCGTCTGGTGCGAGGCCTGCCCGACTTCATTTTATGAGATCCTTTCCCCTCTCCGTCATGAAGCTTCCCGTCCCCAAATCTTCCTTACCATCTGTTTCGGAGGCCCTTACAAGGTACAGGGGAGAGCTTCTTGGCCATGCCTAAGGTGTCAGAAACCGAAAACTGAATTTTCAAAAAAAAAGGTAAAACGGTCATTTCGGTAAAACCCATAATTTTTCTAGATCTCGAATGATGAAACAGACTTCACCATAATCTGCCCTCACAAATCTACTACCACATCGAATTTTCGTAGAATCTCGGTGTCAGCCAATTTCACGTTTTTCGAGGCACCGGGTGTCTGGTGTCGTAAAACGGCTTGTGAGAGACATGTAATGTGACAAAAGTCACATACTACATGTACCCATGTGACACATGTTGCATGGTTAGAGAGAGGGTGGAGATGAATGACTTAGATTAAGTCATGTGTGTCAAAGTCTTAAAAGGACATGTTAATCAATGGAAATGTTTAAATGAGTATAAGACAAGAGAAGGAATAGTTTTCTTCTCCAAAACAAAAGAAAAACGGGCAGTAGGTGCTGGATTCAGATTCTAGAGAGAAAGAGTGTGACTTCTCTCTCGATTTCCCGCTCGGACGCCGGGTTTGCTTTGGCCAAGAAGCAAAGGTTCTTACACTACGAGTGGCTACGTGTGGACTCCAATTTGGTGGAGTTCCAACAACTCCAAGAGGTAGGGATGGTTTCCTTACTTGGTTTATTCTTTGGCTGATGTTTGTTTAAGGATGGGATTGTCAGTCAAAAAAGGTCGTGTTATCGATCTCAAAAGCTTTGAACCGAGTGAAGAAATCCCTAATTGTGTGGCCGTGAACAGTGCCAACATGTGGGTTTCACCGTTCACATGATTTTTGGTGTGATTTTTGTGTTGTTGAGTGATTCAAAATGAATTGTTTGTATTTGTTAATTAGCCCATGTGAGCTAATTTTGGTGTTATTGATGTGAATTTAATAACATGAATCAGGTGAATTCACTCATGTTAATATATGCATGTTTTATATATTAGCATGAGTTGTCAGATTGGTATAATGCATTCCATATGCACCGGGGCACCCCAGAATATAGGAGGAGTGCACATGACATGAAAGAAAATAAAAAAGGAAAATGTTCAGGAAAAGGAATTTCGACGGAAGATTTTCCGGGAGAATGTGTCAGAGATTGTCCAACAATCTCAAGCATCTGAGGCCCATATGAATTGTTTCTGAAGGTTATCCAACAGATTCGCCGAAGGGCAGTCCAATATATTTATCGATCTCGTAGGTTTCGAGAACAAAAAGCTTTTGTTTTGAAAACTCGTGATTTTACTCGCATTTGGCTTAGGCATGAGGAGCTCAAGTGAGAACTCGAGACACGGGATTGCATGTAGACATTCAAGTAGATCATGTATTTACTGAGTGTGATCGTTTCACATGACATGTACTAGGTGGGGGAGTAACCCACGAAGGAAATTATCACTACTCCGGGCTTTGCTCACCCTAATGTATGATCACTATTTTCGTGCACAGTACGGAGGACGGCGTTCACTAGAGAGGCCTACACTTTCTTAGAAGAAAGTCCTGTCAGGGCTTTGGTATTCATTTTGTAAAACATGTATTAAAACTCTAAATTTTGATATTTGTTTTGGTTAAGAGTAATATAAGAACTCTTGAACTATGTTATATAGTTGATATGTATTTAGTGAGTATTGATGTACAGGCCCACGTGGCCATTTTTACTCATTTTAATTGTATATGGACCCGGTGGTCGCTGTTGATCGGCTGGGACAGTCATACCCAGAGCCCCCGCACAAAGGAGACTACCGATTTTCGTGAGTGGTGTCAAGCTACCGTGACATCCACGAGTATTCCAGCTGTGTCGACGGGTTGTCAACTGACCGAAATGGGGCGCCACGCCAGACAGCAAAGGTAAACGACACTGGGAGCTAGGGCGGGTGTAGAGCTTAGGTATACGATTACCTAGGACTTGATGGACACGGGTTAGAACACTGCATGCATTGTGTTTTATGTGTGAAAGGTGTGCATAACATGGATTGTTGTGTATGTTGTGTGATTTGTGTGATTGGTGAATAGCACATAGGAAAAAATCAGATTTATGAATTTTTTTCCAGGCTCTTAGCAATGTGTAAAAACAGAAAAAATTTATAATAAATATTTTAGGTTCTACTAGAAAATAAAAAATAATAAATAAATATATATATATATATATATATATATAGAAAGAGTATATATATATATATATATATATATATATATATATATAAGGTGAGTATATATATATATAATTATTTTTGGTCTTCCAAGAGGTGGAAAAAAATGAAAAAAACAAACGCTGCGGTGCAAAGAGGTTGGCCATCGCCCATTTGCACTTGGTCACGACAGCAGTTGCATTGTATCGTGACACAGTACGGGCGCGCACTGTGGCCACACGGCCACAGCGTGCCAATGAGATTCATCGAGACAGCATCACCTACACGGCCTGGTCGCTGGCCAAGCATAGTGAGTGCCAGCGCCAAAGACGCGCGGTGGCATGGTCGGGTAGGTATGTCAGGATACAATAAATTGTATCGTGACATGAAGGCGGCCTGGCGGCTGAGGTGTGTTGTAACGCCCCAAAAATACCCTAGAATTTCTATAATAAAATTTATTATATATATTCCGGGTATAATTGGGCCAACTTGGGTATTTTTCTGAAAATTGTTAGATGAATATGGATTAAATGATTATTGAACTTAAATAAACCCAAGTGAAAAAGAGAAAGGTGGAAATTGTAAAATGGGGACCTATGGCCACTGTGGTGTTTTATGTCTATGAAATTAGAGAAATAAACAGTGAAGGGAAAATAATAGGAGACTTAAATGAAGAATAATAGAGAAATGGAGGGACTCAAATATAAAAGAAATAAAGAAAAAAAGAAGAAAAACCAAGTGAGTGGCATGTATGTGTAGGGAAAGTGGGAGGAAGTTTCCTCCTTTTTACAGTACGATTAAGGGTGATCCATAAGAAAAGGAAAACAGAGAAAATATGAGATATTTTAGAGTGAGAAGCTCTCACTTTTCTCTAGATTCCCAACGAATCGGACCATAGGTCTCCGGCGAAGCAAGAGGGAAAATCCTTTCCTCGTGACAAGAGCGCAAGCAGAGCATTCTAATCTGTGAGCTTTGACAAACTCTAGGAGGTAGGTCTTCTCCTACTTTGATTATTTTCTACCCTAAGGGTTGTGTGGTGGTTATCTCGCTTCCTCAGGAATGTTTGGTTGTATTTTAAACCATGGGAAGCCGCTACATTGTGGTAAAGGCGAGCTAACCGGACTCCTAGAGCTGATTTTTGGGCATGAAGTTATGGAATTTGGTAGTGAGTCCTTCTAGTAAATTGCAGCCATATCAATTAAATTGATGTTAGGCTTTTTGAACTTCGACTTGACCCTGGTAGACCGTTATGGTCCTTTACTGAGGTCGCTCAGCTAGATCCTGCCGGGTCATTGGCCCAGCCTCAGTCAACTAGCCGGACCTTAGAACTGGTTTTTGGGTCAGAAATAAAGGAAATTTGGCAGTAAGTCCTTCTGGTAAATTGTAACCACATCAATGAATTTGATGTTAGGCTTTTGAATTTCTCAATCTGACCCCGTGAGACAAAGTTACTGGGCTCTTTAATTAACACCAAACAAGTAGAGGTCAGCCCATAGAGATCGTTCAAGAAGAGAGGTCAGCATTAAGGTGAAGCAGAGGCCAGCGTGCATTCATGTTGAGAAAAAGCCGCAGACCTCATCCTGTAGAGATCAGCAGACCTTATGCAACAGAGGTCAGCGGTATCTTCATCCCTCAGAGGCCGGCGCAGGACCCTCGTCCCGTGAGTGCTCAGCCATCCGGGCCGGCGCCACTGGTCAGGATTGACTACGACGACTCCAACTTCTCGGGTCATAACTTCTTCGTCCGGACTCCGCTTCGGGTGTTCTTGGACTCTATGGAAAGCTCATTGAGTCAAGAATTCATCCATATGCCTGAGGATGATAGAGTATGTCAGATTGAGGTGTCAGACTGAGTTTACCGAGGTCATCAGCTCGCCACAATTTCGCTCGGGTGTGACTACGTATGACCTCCAACTTCTAAGGTCATAACCCCTTCGGGTCCGAACTCCGGATTCAGGTGTTCTGGACTCCTATGGAAAGCCCATTGAGTCAAGAATACATTCATATGTCAGGACCGAGCTTCACGCCCGAGGTCAGGTCAGCCTCAGCCGGCTTAGCTCGGTCGGGTGTACTACGCATGACCTCCAACTTGAAGGTCATAACTCCTTCACCCTAACTCCGCTTCGGGTGTTCTTGGACTCTATGGAAAGCCCATTGAGTCAAGAATACATCTATATATAGCCTATTGAAATTGGAACTCATATTAAACTTCGAAAATCAATCCTAACCAAAACTACTAGTACGCACGAATAATATTGTTCTTTAATGGTTTTGGAATAGGGGCTGACGAGGAGGAAAAGCCAAACTGAGATTGAGATTCCAAGGATTGGAATCAAAGTGCAAATATTTTTGGGTTTGTTCTACCGAATCCTATTCCTCAGTTCAAGTTTTTGCATGTTTATTCTACCGAATCATATTCCTCAGTTCAAGTTTTTGCATGTTTGTTCTACCGACTCCTATTCCTCGTTTCAAGTTTTTGCCTCTTTGTTCTAAAAGCATATTGAATTGATTTAATTGATTTGAGAAAAGTGATTGTGAAATGTTTGAATATAAAAATTGCATGATTATTGAAAATAAATCATATACAAGCGTACATATTGTACTATATTTTACTATAGCGATTTGAACGCCCAATAGAATGTTAACCGCTTAGTTCGTATTATGATAGATTGGTATACCAATAGGGTCAAATAGCACGCGAACTATTGTATTGATGTGTCATCTCGACAGCAGCCCCCCAGCGACTACATCGGTAGTGTTCACTATTTGATTGTCGAGTAATACTGGCACAAATGGGACCGCATCAGGTTATAAAACCATTTGATACCGACCAGAGCCACGGACCGTGCCGGTGACTCGACACCCGTATATCAAGACATAGGTTAAATTGGCATGGGCATAACTGAATTCATTGGCATAACTGAATTGATCGGCACAACTGAATTGATTTTCATAATTAAATTGAATTGAGAACCGACTTGGTGAGTTACAATTGAATTGATTCAGATTGCGTAACTATCAATATGAAAGTGTATTTCTGGGATGATCAATGAACCATAACTGATTGTATATAAAACAAGTATATGTATTGTATTTATATTGATCATCCATAATGATTTGAAAGTTTTGAATTGTTAAATTGCATAATGTGGTTTAAACTAAATCGAGGAATGGATTTAGAGTAGAACCACTAAGCATGAAAATGCTTAGCATATTGTTTTATCAATGCGCAGGTATCGAGTAATAGACAGTGATCGAAAGTGAACTCAAGATCGAGGAGCCGCCGAGTCATAAAGAAGGAAATTTCAGAGTATGCTCGACATGTGCATTCATTTCATGTTTTCTTTTTGGATATTGATATTATGTAAAAAACAATTTGAACTCGAACATCCATTTTTGTAAATCATTTGAAAAGGCTTCTTGAATGCCTTCATTGTAAATGTATTTTGTTAAATATAAATGTTTGCGGGCTTGCCCAAATTTCAAAATCGCCTCGCAAAGATACTTCCATTTTGATTGATTGAGTGAGTTTAGTGGGCATCCCTAGGGGTTCGATCCGACCAAAACGGTCCTACTCTAAAGGGCGCCACAACTTTATTGCACAGCCTGTGTTTAGCGGTTCTACAAAACGATTTTGAAATTTTAAATGATTTTACCAGGTATAACATGCATTTCATTTTGGCTATAAAGGATGACATGAATCACGCGACTTTGGCCGGTCTTAATAGGATAAGCATGGATCGGTTCGGCTTCCCTCGGGGTCAAGGATGACCAGGACTCGCCCAAACAGTCCCATAGGAAGGCGGCAAGCATCCCATGCCCCACCAATGAATGAATCAGGACAAGTGGCAGGAGGTACTATGGGTATCCTCCAGCAGCTAGTTCAGGCATTGCAAAGAGCCGGGCAACTTGCTGCAATTGCCCCAAAGAGATCAGCCATTGAGAGAATGGCAAGGTACCGACCTATAGATTTTATGGGAAAGAAAGAGGATGAGCCTTCTATGGCAGAAAATTGGCTTGAGAGAACCGAGCGAATGCTTGTGCAAATGCATTGCACAGCTGAAGAGAAGTTGGAATGTGCGACCATATTACTACAGGATGAGGTTTATCAATGGTGGGTTTCCGTGACTGTGACCTAGCACCATCAGAGTTATGTGAGTTCTCTTTCTTGATGAGTTCAAGAAGCACTACGCGTGGCCGTATTTATCCGAACAACATGAGACGAGTTTCATAACCAAACAGCATGCATGAGCGTGACCGAATATCAAAGAGAATTCACACGGTTGAGCAAGTAAAAGCTCCCAGATACTTGTGAGCGAGGGAAGAAAAGTGCCGTAGTTTGAAGACGGCCTTAACTAACATAGCCTGCCCATGTCGCGCATTTTTCCACGAGGATTTCTCCAAAATTATGACATGTGCATTGAATGTGGAAAGAGTAAAGAAAGAGGAGAGAGAGTGAAAAGATAAAACACAGGGAAAGAAAAATCCCCGGGTCACCCACAGAATAACAAAGAAAGGAAGAAATCTTAGGGTTCACAGGAAACGACCACTTACAAGCCAAGCACAGAGGGAATACTACCTCTACCAACACCATCGGGCCAAGTAGTACACTGTGAGGTCCTTCTAGAGGACAGATCAAGCCCCATTGTTCTGCATTGTGGGAGAAATCATATGAGAATGTTTGAGACTTACAGGTGCTTGTTTGATTTGTGGATCCAAAGAGCATAGAGCAAGAGATTGTTCTAGAGCTCGTTCATTTACAACACCTTAGACTAGGGGTACAACTTTAGTGGTACAAAAGGCAACAAGAGTGTTGCATCACCGAGTGTTCCGAGACAAGGGACACAAACGCTCGGGTAGGGCAAGATGGTCGTGGTCTGTAAATAGAGCATATGCAATGCAAGTGCTGGAAGATACCGACGCTCCGCATGTGATAGCCTTAATTTCCAAATCTTTATACTATCAGACATGCATTGATTGACCGTCAACCCACTCATATTTGCAATCGACATACCCAACTTGGGTAAATTACCGAGAGTGAACCGAATATGACATCTTGGTGACGAACCAAATACCATAGTGTTATCAGAACAGAGTGTATAGAGATTGGTCCCATCAAAAATACGAGTATGAATTTTCTAGGAGATTTGATTGAGTTATCATTCAGGGAGTTTGATGTGATATCGGGATGGACTGCCGTCTTTACATCACAATAGTCGATTATGTAATGAAAAAGAGTAATCCTTAAGAACACCGAATGAAGATGAAGCAACTTCACCTATGAGAGAGGTCAAGTCACTTATCTAATGATATCCGCCGCTACCGCTGTAACAACAATAGCGAAAGGATGTGAAGCCTACTTGGCTTATGTGATTGATACAATAAAGGCAATGCCTAGTGTATCCGATATCCCTATCGGGCAGCTACTTTCCCGACGTGAGCTCGAAGAGTTACTGTGGATCGCTTCCACATAAGGAGATCAAGTTTGCTATTGACGTCATCAGCCACACCAAAGATCCATTACACACACATGCACGGTTCCACTAGAGCTAAAGGAATTGAAATTACAATTCTGAAAGAAACTACTAGAAAAAGGGGTTTATTAGACCAAGTGTATCACCATGGGGAGTCTGCTTTTTGTTAAAAAGAAAGATGGTACACTTCGCCAGTGTATTATTTAGACAATTGAACAAGTTAACAAAGAAGAATAAGTATCCGCTACTCCGCACTGATGATTTGTTTGATCAATTGAAAGGTGCAAGTATCTTTCGAAGATCGACTTAAGTATCCAAGTACCATCGGGCTTGAGAATTAAAGATGCCGATGTGCATAAGACTCGTTTAGGACGTTGATATGGACATTATGAGTTCCTCAGACGCCGCTGGATCGACAAATGCTACAAATGCCTTCATGGACCCACGAACCGCGTTTTCTCCCGACCGTATGTGATCATTCAGTAAAGTGTTCATAGACGGCATTCTCAGGTATTCAAAAGATTAGAAAGTCATGACACACACCTTAGAGTAGTGTTAGAGACTTCGAGAAAAGAGCAAATGCTAGGCGCAAACCGAGCAAGTGTGAATTTTGAAGAATGAAGTGTCCTTTTCAAGTAATATAGTATCGAAAGAAGGAACTGGGAGTAGATCCAAAGAAATAAGTGGTTTGCGGAACGGAAGCCACCAAGAAATGTTATGGCGCGCAGTTTTCTCGACCAGTGTGATACTACATGTAAGACTGCTAGCGGGTTTCTTGCGACCGCGTACTCGGCGACTTAGATCGCTTCTTAGAAAAATGTAGCATGATTGGTGTGAAAATGTCAAAGAAGTTTTGATAAGTCAAAGCATTCTTAACCGAGGCTCGTTCTACTCAACCGACCGCGGTAGAGAATATGTATTTTAGTGATGCGTCACAAATGGACTTGGATGTGTCCTGTAATGTGAAGAGGGTAAAGTGGGTAGCCTATGCTTCAAGATGCTTGAAGCCGCATGAAAGGAACTACCCCACGATGATTCGGGAATTAGCCTAATTATATCGCGCTGGTACTGGAGACATTATTCAGATGGAGAAGTGTTTCATCTACACTCGATCATAAGAGTTTTAAGTATTTGCCCCTCACATCGAGTTTAATTTGAGACAACAGAGATGGATGGAACCGATAAAGATTATGACCGCGTGATTTGATTATCACCCAGAAAGGCCAACGTAGTGGTCGGCGCCGAGTGTGAAAGCTAATGATTAACGCTTCGAGTTGAATGCCCATTTGTCATTATCTGACAATGGTACTGTAGTGGCAGAGCGATAGCAAGACCAGCTTGTTGAATCGATTGCCAGAGGCAATAAAAGAAAGATGAGAAATGTCGCCAATGCATAAATCAAATCGAAATGGTAAAGAAACCGAAAGTTCATAAAGAACGAAAAATGGAGTTTTTATTATAAGGATCGCCTGTGCACCCGATTGTAATAGATTTGATAAAATCCATACCTGAAGAGGCACATAGTGATCTGCCATCCATCCCTGAGAAGACAAAGATGTATCGAGATTTGTGCCATTCTCGGGTGGTCCCGGGATGATGAGAGATGTGTCGGACTTGTAACCAAGTGTTTGGTGCTCACACGCCCTTCATCCCACCCGATCATGATCCTAATCGAAATGTCCGGCGAAGATCACATACCGACCATTGACCTATTCTTTCTCGTGAAATGAACTCGTACCGCAGTTATACAAACAATTTCCTTAATAAAAAAATCATTTTTATATATAAAAGAGCTACCACGAGTGGTGTCCTCAACATCTATATATATATACCAGTCCCACTTACTACAAGCACAAAGTACATTTTTTTTCTAATACAGCATCGAGATCGCGGAAGCAAACAAGGAGCGACCTATCTCCGAACCTACCGCTTCTCACTGACGCGGGACGTTCCGCCTCTCTATCCCTTGTCTTCTACTTCAGACCTACACTGATTGAACACCATGCGTTTCCTCTTTACGCTTTAGTGGGAACATAAGCATGGACAACCACCACAATGGCATCATCTCTGCTTATACATGGGCGTATTTCATATATCTAACATATTCATATAACTTTCGTTACTTATCATCTTTACATTCCTATCGCATATCAATCTTTTCCGTTACATGCTTTCTGGCTCATACACTTTATCTATACTTTACTATATATTCCTCCTCATGGTCATCTTTACTTAATTTCTATCGCTCTTAGCACTTATGCATTTCATCGGGCGTGTTCATACCATGTTCCATCTATTCATTCAGTATGTCTATCAATATATATTCATATCACATAACCTTTATGTCAGGCATGCCATATTCTTATACATATATTAATTTCATGCTTATATACTATATCATTTGATATGTTCTGGCCAGCATCAAGTATCATATATCAAGTATTTGCATCGTCATCATGTACTGCTTTCACTCATCAGGTTCATGTATAGCTATGTACTCGTGTTCATGTACTCCATTTCATATCAAGTTTCGCTTACTTATTATTTTCTTCTATGTTAGCTTTCGTATCATTTACATTCTTATACATTTTCTTATATATCATGTTGGATCGTGATAATCTCATGTTACACTTGTCATCACATAGCAAAGGTTGGCGCTTCATATCATATCATATCTTTTCACATGTCATATTCAAATCATTTATTCTATGTTTCATGTCTGCATAAACCTTAGAAGTGGATAAAGGAAACTATAAGGGCCCGAAGGAGCTGTACTCACTGTGTGAAACAGTGGTCTATAAGGGCCCAAAGGCGTTGTACTCACTGTGCGAAACAATGGTCTATATGTCCGGTTACGCTTCGTTATCACTAAAGTATTTATTCGATCTATGGGGCGGGCCCGAAAGGCGCCGGTGGTGACCTCTTCTCGGCCACCCGATCCAACGAGACTATGTCACTTCCACCCAAACAGTCTCATATCAGAACGTAACTTCTGTATGCCGCGCACTTATTTTCCTACCGGCATGCCAATCTATCCTCTCTACTGGGTCAAACACAAAGTAATCCGTTTACTATATTTTCTTCTCGTACATATTTCATAAAGGTGAATAACTATTGTTATCAAGTGATTGCTTGCACATATACTATCACTACTTTAAATTTTTATTCATTCTCATAATCAGAGCTTCATATATTACTTCGCTCTCATATTTCTCTATGATACATATATTCCTATATTTTTATCGTGTATGCATTTACTCATTCTTATATTCATATAAGCCTATCATTCGTGTACATGTACTCATTCCTGGTATCATCTTATATCTTGTTAACTTATATCTTCATGTACTTTATTAGACTGTTATATCTTATGACATATACCTATACAATTCTATACTTGTGCTTTATCATACTGTCCTATCTCCCATAATAGTGCAAAATATAGACTTCTTCTTTAATACCCTTAGGTACCCTTCCTGTCCTAACTATTTACCTTTTAATAATTTCTTATTCAGATACACACGTATAAACATTCGCTGTTTAGACCGAGAGCAAAGAATGAACGAGACTCAGGACAATATATATACCCGAAGGTACAAAAGACGCTGATGTACGGTGACGTGCCTCGCCTACTTTAATAGAAGTGCCGAAGCACTAGTAGGAGTGCTGAAGCACTGATCATGTATACGCTACAAAGACCGATCATATGTACGTGTCTCCATGTGATAGCTGCAGCACATTAGCGTGAGCAATACACTAATCATATATGTCTTGTCATTCATCATCCGATATTAAGCACCATACAATTATACGTGTTCTCCGAGCTTATCATTTTATTCTTTTCTTCTATATTCCTTTTCATATCAAAACTACTTATGTTGCTATTTCTTGTTCATATCTATCTCTTTTCTTATCATGTATTCCACTATCTTTAACCAAGCGATTAGTACAATTTGGTAAAAAACCACCATTTTCAGTAAACTAGGTCTAAAACTCAAGCATCTGACACTCTACTAGCCTCCTTTGTAGCATATGCCACGATTCTTGACCAATGGGCTTTCCATAGAGTCCAAGAAACACCAAATTCCGGAGTTCGGATTCAAGAGTGACCTTCCGGTTGGAGGTCACACGCTAGTCAAATCCTGAACCGACGAGCTGACCTCGACCTCGGTGAGCCTGGTCTAAAACCTCTGTCTGACACCTCATCATCCTCCTCAGGTGCATATCAATGCATTCTTTGACTAATTGGCTTTCCATGGAGTCCAAGAACACCCAAATCGGAGTTCGGACGAAGGAGTTATGACCTTCCGAAGCCGAGGTCAAACCGAGTCAAACTCGAACCGGACAAGCTGACCTGACCTTGGTGAGCTCGGTAAAACACCTCGGTCTGACATCTAATAGTCTCCTCAGTCATATCAATGTATTCTTGACTCAATGGGCTTTCCATAGAGTCTAAGAACACCCGAATCGGAGTTCGGAGGAAGGAGTTATGACTCCTCCGGTTGAGGTCACACGCAGTCAAACTTCTAACCCGGCTGACTCGAATCGAAGAGCTGAGCCAATCTTGGTTGAGCTGTTCTAACACTCGGTTCGCTGATTGACTCCAATATCCTCTCAGGCATAGCAAGGAATGTACTGACTCAATGAGCTTTCCATAGAGTCCAAGAACACCCAAAACAAAGAAGTTCGATAAGGAGTTATGACCTTCCGTCGAGGTCATAAGTAGTCAAATCCCAGTCGATTTGAACTCGGACGAGCCGAGTTTGACAGACGAGGTCCGTCGACTCTATGTAATGAGCCGGTCGACTCGGCTGCATGGAGGTCTCGCTGGACCTCATCGCTGAGGTCTCGCCGACCTTTACTAACCTCTCGCTGCATGAGGCTCGCTGCTGACCTTCGCGTATGAGGTTCGCCGGATTCCGCCGCAGTTGAGGCCTCACCATCGCTTCACTCGTTGCATGAGGTTCGGCCGATCGCTGCGTGAGGCCCGGGCTGACCGCATGAGGCCGCGCCGCTTCACCTTCGATCCTCCCTCCGCCCATCCACTTCGCCCGCTTTCACAGCCTCGCACCAGCACGATCCGTCGGTATCCCCATACGCCCGCGACTCGGGCCGATGACTTTATGGCTGACCTTCTTTGCCTATTTGATCGTTCAGAGTAAAAGACTGGCACTTGTCACGCGCCCGTGTCCCATCCAAAAGTTTGCTGATCTGCCCATCTGATACACATCCCGCTCAGAGTGACTTAACAAATTTCACCCTTTGTTTCTAATCAAAAAACTGTCCCCGAATGTCCGGGCTACTGCATATGATCGCGTCAGGGAAATCTCGGTTCAATCTGCAACTGGGATCTCTTCCTTAACACATCTATAGAAGCCTTAGAACTCTTCTCAATTCAACCCTAACCAGAAATGAGTTTGGGAGTTTCCAAACCCAAACCATACTCAAAGGAAAGGGTTCCAAATCAGGTATCTAAACTTTCTAGACCAAAACTAGACTTCCATACACATACACATAGTTTCCATACTAGTTGTACGAAAATCGATACTTTTCCATACAAAACTTAACAAGTCCTATACAACTCAAGACATGTATCCATACTTTTCTACACAAAATCATAGTTCCATACCTGTGATCTTCTCTTTTCTTTTCCTTCTTTCTTCTTTTCTTTCTTCTTTCTTTCTTCTTTTCTTTTCTCTTCTTCTTCTCTTCTTTCTTCTTCTTCTTCCTTTCTCTCTCGTTTCTTCTCTCTTATCCAAGGCTGCTCTCCTCTTTCTCCCTCTCAAGATCTAAAATGGATATTTATTTCACTTTCCAAGGAGGAAACTTCTTTCCTTTCAAGCCACTTGTCTCTTCCAATAATTTTCTCCTTATTTTATTCTAATATATTTCTTTATTACTTCCTTTGTCCTCCAACTCTCTGGTTGTTTTCCAGAACTGATCTATACTTACACTTTACTTACTATACCTCTAAACATGTCCGAAAAACTCGTTAGGGTATATTTCGGGTGTTACATGGTGTCAAAGAGTAAAGGCAGCATCAAGTTCCTTTAGGATTATCATAAATTTCATTAGAATAATGAGTGAAATGGGACCGAATCACCATGGATTCAAGGCTGGGTTACCATTGACAGGTAGAAGGATTCCGCCTTGGGTCGTAGTAGACCGATTGACTAAGTCAGCTCACTTCCCATTAGCGAGAACTCTACTATTCACTTGACAAGCCAGTGCGCAGCCGTATATCAACAAGGAAATAGTTCCTGCCATACGGACTCCTATATCCATTATTTCCGCACGAGATCCAAGGTTTACTTTGAGATTTTGGGGAAAATTGCAAGAGGCCTTAGGCACTCGATTGAATTTCAGTATAGTGTTCCACCCACAAACGGATGGACAATCAGAGAGAGTGATCCATTCAAGATATGTTAAGGAGTTTGCAGGATCGACTGAGGGTAGTCGGGATCGACACATTGCTTGCTGAATTTGTGTACAACGCTTTCCAATCAAGATTGAATGACGCTTATGAGGCTTTATATGGAGAAATGTGAACACCGTTGTGTTGGACGGAATTGAGTGAAAAGAAAGTGATTGGCCCCGACTTGATACAAGAGACTGAAGAAAAAGTGAAAATGATTAGAGAGAGATTAAAGGTGGCCACCGATAGACATAAATCATATGCCGACATGAAAATAAAAGATATTCGATATGAGATCGACAAAAAAGTGTTTTTAAAAGTGTCGCCTTGGAAGAAGGTGATGAGATTGGGAAAAAGGGCAAGTTGAGCCCTAGGTTTATTAGCCCCTATGAAGTGATTGAAAAAGGGTCCGGCATATATAGATTAGTATTTGGTCTCGAACTTGGAAAAGATCCATCATTTCATGTCCATGCTACGAGGCACCATCGCATCTGGCCACATATGTCTCTTCTAGACAATTGAGCTAAGGCTAGATTTGACATATGAAGAAGAGCCAGTAGAGATTTTGGCTCGTGAAGTGAAAGAATTACGGCTAGTCAAAGTGCTGTGGAGAAACCATAAGACTGAAGCCACTGTGAAAAGCGAGAGATGATGCAAGAGCAAGATCCCGCGAATCGTTTGATTCAAGGTAATTTGAGCACCTAAATTTTTATGGGGAGAGTTGTAACGCCTTAAAAATACCCTAGAATTTTTATAATAAAATTTATTATATATTCCTGAATAATTGGCTGTAAACTGGTGGCTGAATTGTTAGATGAATATGATTAATATTATTGAACTAGTAAATAAACCCAAGAAAAGTATAAATATGAAATTGTAAACGGGACCTGGTTATGGTCAAATTTGTAAGTGTTTATATGTCTAAGGAAATTAGAGAAATAAATGAGTTAAGTGGAAAAGGACAGGGAGACTTAAATGAAGAATAGAGAATGGAGGGACCTAAATTATAAAAAAGAAATAAAGAAAAGTAACAAAAAAATCATGGTGCAGCATGTATGTGTGAGGTGCCGGGAGAAGTTTCCTTACAAGACATTTAAGGGTGGATCTATAAGAAAAGGAAAACAGAGAAAAGATGAGATATTTTAGAGTGAGAAGCCTCACTTCTAGATTCCCAACGACGACCATAGGTCCTTGCCAAGGTAAGAGGGAAACCTTTCCTCGTGACAAGAGCCGTACAGACCGGAATCGTGAGTTTCACAAGCTTCCAGAGGTCTTCCCATCTTTGATTATTTTCTACCCTAAGGGTTGTGTGGTGTTACTTACTTCAGGAATGTTTGGTTGTATTTAAAACCATGGGAGCATTGGGGTAGAAAAAGGCTAAACGACCTTAGAGCTACTTTTGGGTAAGAAGAAGGGAATTGGTAGTGAGTCCTTCTAGTAATTGTAGCCACATCAATGGAATGATGTTAGGATTTTGAACTTCTCGATTTGACCTCTGTAGACCAATTCTATGGTCCTTTACTGAGGTCACTACCCAGATCTCGGGTCGGGCCGGTCATTGCGGTTCTGTCAACTAGCCGGACCTGTAACGGGTTTTGCAAGAAATAAAGGAAATTTGCAAGTCCTTCTAGTAAATTGTAGCCACATCAATGAACTGTATGTTAGGGCTTTTGAATTTCTTTAATTTGGACCCCTATAGACCATGTTACAGTCTTTTACCGAACAAATAAATGGGCGAGAGGTCCGCCCATAGAGGTCGCCCACAGAGGTCGGCCAGACCATGCAGCAAAGGTCGCAGACCATCTTGTATTGTGTCAAGACCATCCTCTGTGAGCCTGCTGTCCGGGGCCTGTGTCACCATCAGATTTGATCATGTATGACCTCCAACTTTGGAAGGTTTAACTTCTTCGTCCGACTCGCTTCGTGTTCTCCGACTCTATGGAAAGCTCATTGAGTCAAGAATTCATACATATGCCTGAGGAGGATAGAATATGTCAGACCGAGTTTGCCGAGGTCAGGTCAGCTCAGTCAGTCAGCTCGGCTGGGTGTGACTACGTATGACCTCCAACTCGTAAGGTCAAACCCCTCTGGTCCGAACTCCGATCTGGTGTTCTTGGACTCTATGGAAAGCTCACCGAGTCAAGAATACATCTATATGCCTGAGAGACAGGAAGAGCACTGATCTGCAGGCATCATACCGAGTTTACCGTGGTCAGGTCAGCTCAGTCAATCAGCTCGGCTGGGTGTGACTACGTATGACCTCCAACTTTGGAAGGTCATAACTCCTTCGTCCGAACTCCGTTTCGGGTGTTCTTGGACTCTATGGAAATACCATTGAGTCAAGAATACATCTATATATAGCCTATTGAAATTGGAACTCATATTAAACTCCGAAAATCAATCCTAACCAAAACTACTTATACGCATTTAATATTGTTCTTTAATGGTTTTGGAATAGGGCCGACTTATATGGCGAAAAGCCAACCGAGATTGAGATTCCAAGGATTGGAATCAAGTGCAAATATTTTCGGGGTTTGTTCTATCGAATCCTATTCCTCGCCCAAGTTTTTTTGCATGTTTATTCTACGTAATCCTATTCCTCGGGCCAAGTTTCTTGTATGTTTGTTCTAATTCGACTCCTATTCCTCGCTTCAAGTTTTTGCATGTTTGTTCTAAAAAGCATGCTGAATTGATTTAATTGATTTGAGAAAAGGATTAAATGTTTATATAAAAATTTCATGATTATTAAAATAAAACTGTTTTATACAAGCGCATATATTGTACTATATTTTCTCTATAAAAGGATTTGAACGCCTTAATAGAATGTTAACCGCTTAGTCTTGATAAGGATAGATTGCGATACCACTAGGTCAAATAGTAGTACGCGAACTATTGTATTGATGTGTCACTCCGAACAAGAAATTTCAAATGGGACCGCATCGATGTTGTTCACTATTTGATTATTTATAACCACCACAAATTTCAAAGGAATCGCATCGTGGTTATAAACCATTCGACACCCGCCATACCTTCTCAGCCGGACCGTGTCTGACTCGATATCCCCAGACATCGGCTATATAGGTTAAATTCATGGCATAACTCAATGATCGCATAACCAACTACCTGCATTAAACTCAATTGATTTTCAAAATTGGAATTGGAATTGCGTAACTGAATTGGTGAGTAACATCAATTGATTGAGATTGCGTAACTATTGAATATGAAAGTGTATTTTGGATGATCAATGAACCATAACGATTGTGATATAAAATAAGTATATATTGTATTTATATTGGATCATCCATAAATATTTAAAAGTTTTGAATTGTTAAATTGTATAATGTGATTTAAACCGAATCGAGGAATGTGGATTTATAGAACAACTAAGCATGAAAATGCTTAGCGATGTTTTACCAATGCGCAAATTGAAAGATAGATAGTGATCGAAATGATCAAAAGATCGGTGAGCCGAGTCATAAAGAAGGAAATTTCGGAGTATGCTCTTATATGTGCATTCATTTCATGTTTTCTTTTGGATATTAATATTATGTAAAAACAATTTGAACTTTGAACATCTATTTTTGTAAATCATTTTGAAAAGGCTTGAATGCCTTCATTGTAAATGTATTTTGTTAAATATAAATGTTTATGGGCTTGCCCAAATTTCGAAATCGCTTCCGCAAAGATACGATTTTGATTGATTGAGTGAGTTTAGTGGCATCTCGAACTCGGTTCGTATCCGCCAAAACGGGTCAAGCCGGAAAGGGGCGCCACATGTGTCACGATACAATCGGTTGTATCATGAAAGGAGAGAGGCTTGGCCACTGAGTTGTATCGCGAGACAGGCACGACACGGCCGAGGGAAGCGCCACGATACGATTCAGAGGGCGCGAGACAGAGCGCCGACAAGCGCCGACACGGGCGCGCCAAGCAGCGATAGGCACAGTAGACACGCGGGGGCTGGCATGGCCGGGCCAGCTCGTGGTGACACCCGCTAGGCTGTTACAACACCCGCGCCGTGCACGCCAGTCAAGGAAGGTGCGCGTAGCATGCCACACCAGGTCAGCAGTGCACACTATGCACTTGACTCAGTTTTGACTCAGTGCACTGTTCTGAGTCACTGTTTGGGACACTGTTCATGAACACTGTTCATGAGCACTGTTCACGAGGTTTTCAAAAAAATAAAATAAAATAAAATATTTTAAAAATAAAATAAAATAAAATAAAATAAATGTTTTTTGTTAAATATGATTTAATATATGGAATTATTGTCTTGCATGGACATTGTGTATGAAATGTTTTCTGTATGTGTATAGTGTCTCAGGGCTGTGTTTAGGCCTTAGAGATACTGCATTGAATCTTAACTTGCCATTTGACATGTGTATGCCAATGGTGGCGAACATGCAGGTCCACGAGGTGCGGCCGGCACCACCAAAGGGTTCTGACCGTGAGGCCTTTGCTGAGGCCAGAGGTATTGCGCTGCCGCTGGCTGCACGTGCTAGTGCAAGAGGGGCCAGGGAGGCCCGAGTAACCTCCGAGGCTTAGTGGCACATCATCCTCCCGACATTCAATGTGGGAGAGATCCGATGGTGGCGCACTCAAGGTTCAGCAGAAGATTGGCAATGAAGGCATGGAGATTACCCCGACACCCACTGCATCACCAGTTTATTCTAGCTAGAGGGTGAGGCCCAAGCGTGGTGAACCGCGAAGACCTCAGAGATCTGCAGGCAATGACTGCGCGTAATTCCACATGATCTTTTCACGGGCAAGTATTTTCCTGATACTACTCGTCACGTCAAGGCCTGGAAAAAAAAAAAGAGTTCTAGAGTTGAAGCTGTGGACGCCGACCGTATTAGAGTATGTGATTGCATTCTAATGAGGGCTGGGGCCTGCTTTTGATGATGACTATGTGGCTAATGACACGCACTAAGGTCGTGAGATTCGAGAATGGCTAAAGCTGTCCATTCGGCGGTGATCAGACTCGCCACAGGCAGATATGGACTCCATGGTCGGGATGCCCCCACCATAGAGATCGAGGATGCTCGTAGCACTCGATGCGGGTGTTAGTAGCAAGAGAAGGAGAGTCAATCTCTTCTAGTTTGGGAAGCAAGCAGAGGGCTTCTTAGTTCACGCTAGGTTCCAGTCGGCCATTCGCTGTGTGACGATTAGGTTTTGCCTCTGGGCCAGTCGTGCGCATGGTGTGCCACTCATTGCCGCACTCTCGACATATGAGGAAGGATTGCCCCTAGAGATAAGATCTCAGGGTTTCGGGACAAGAATCTCGCCGCCGGTAGGACAGAGAGGATACGCATATTCCTCCACACCAAGATAGGCCACAGGAGCGAGTATCGCTGTGGAGCCTTGACTCGGGCACTCATTATTACTGTGCAGCCAAAGAGGCCAAAGTTAGGGTCGAGGCAGAGAACGAGGCCCACAGTGACATCAGAGTTCAGAGCATGTCTAAGCCATCACACCACCTACGAGTCACGGACGCCTGGGCCATAAGGTACGTTTTTTGCTATCTCGCCAGTAAGGAGTGTTATTTTGATTCGTGCGTTGTATTCATTTATCACAGACGCTTGTGATAGAGTTGGGCTTAGAGGTTGAGGCCTTGGAGGAGCCCTTGTATGTGAGTTCTCCCCTGGGGATTAGGGCGAGGATGGGTATGATATGTCATGGTTGCGAGTTAGAGGTCTTGGGGATTCTACTCACAGTAGACTTGAGGGTCATGGACATGTCAGAGTTCGATGTCATCCTTGGGATGGATTGGTTGATAGCTTACAGAGTCGTCATCGATTGTGAGCATAGGAGGGTTACCGCTTACACGCAGGACAATACTCATGTTATATTTCTGGGGGACAAGCATGATATTTTGCCCCAGACAGTGTACGAGTCCAAGTGTCATGGACAGTTGGCAGGTTGGCTAGCAAGCCTTACCCCAGAGGACGAGGTGAGACCGGACTTAGATCTACCTCGAGAAGTCTGCGAGTATGAGGATGTTTTTCTTGATGAGCTACCGGGATTGCCTCCGTAGAGGGTTGTAGACTTCGGTAACGAGTTACACCCCTGCATTTCACTCCAACTTCTACGATTTCGCATAAGATAAAATTCGCTGAGTTACAGTGAACTTAGAGTTCGTGCCTATTGTGAGCTAATGACAAGGGGTTCATTAGACTGAAAGACTCTCACCATGGGGCACCTTGCCTATTTGGTAAAGAAGGAGACAAGACCCTTCGAATGTGCATTGACTACGTATTAGCTTAAACAGGTTACGATCAAGAACCCAGACCTATCAAGCCGAGGACTGGATGACTCTGTTTGATCAGCTGAGAGGAGCGGAGTCTACTCCAAGTAGAGCAGACCTTCGCACCGGTTACCATCAACCGAGGGTTAGGGGAGACACATCCCTAAGACAGCCTTTTAGACGCTGCTATGGGCATTTTGAGTTTGCCAAAGGATGCCCTTTGATCGATCGACGCCAACATCATTCATGACCTCATGCATAGGGTATTCCAAATCTATCTAGATCAGCAAGGTTTGTCGAGTTCTGGATGACATTTTGATATACTCCTAGTCGTGAGTGGGAAGTAATGAGTATCACTTGAGATTGTTTTACAGCTTGCCGAGAGACCATCAACTCGTACGCTAAGATCAAGAAGTGCAAGTTTTGGCCATCGAGGTGAGATTGGGACACGTGGTGTCAAATAACCACTCAGCGTACACAGATCCAGAGAAGGTCGAGGCCGTGATGAGTTTAGAGAGGCCAAAGTCACTCTTCGAGATACGTAGTTTCTGGGATTACCGGGTACTACGTACATTCATTGAGGATTCTCCCGATTAGCTAAGACCTATGACAGATTGACCCTAAGGAGGTCAAGTTTGATTGGGATGACCGGAGGCAGGAGGCATTCCAAGAGTTTGAGCAGTCTTACTATCAAGCCCTATCTTGATAGTCCCGACAGGGACATGGTACACAGCAGAATGTGATGCCTCGAGGGTCGGATCGGGATGTGTTTCTGATGTACCGAGAGGATAAGAGCTATGGTTCCCGCTGGCCAAGAACCTTGAGCAGAATTACCCCACACACGAGACATGGAGTTGCGCCGTAGTTCTCACAAGATTCAATACCATTATATATAAGGAGTTCAGGCATACTCATACCATAAAAGTTTGAAGTATATTTTACGCAAATGACGCAAACATGAGGCAACGCAATGGATGGAGTTCCAGAGGATTATGACTTCACTTTGCATTACCATCCCGGTAAGGCAAACAGGTGGCTGACAGCTCACCGGAATACCAAGAGTACTACAAGATAGCTTCCCCGAATGGCGATGCTCGAGACTAAGGATGGCCACATAAAAAGATACCAGAAAGGTGCTCCTGGGGTACGTTGGGGAGTTTGATATTAAGCACTGTCTCTAGCTGAGTAGGCGATTAAGTCCCAGGTAGGACGCGAGATAGTGTCCATCGGACCGCATACCAAGTACCGGGTGATTTGCGGTCGGACCATCCACACAGATGGTAGTCTTCGGGTATGAGACGGGTAGTGGTCCCTAGTCACCGATTGAGAGAAGGATTTCAGCTTAACGCTTTCTCGATTTGTCGCAGCATCCAGTGGCACGGCGATGTACTAGATCTTCGCCGCCGCATTCACGGAGCGGAAACGTAAGAGACACGTAGGGACTTTGCTCGACGATGTCTCACATGTATGCGCATTGCTGGCCGAGCAACTTGCCAAAGGTGGCCACTTCAGTTTACCGAGGTGGCCGAAAGTGGAAGTGGGAGCACGTCACGATGGATTTTGTGACCGCCTACCACGCATAACTGGGCTGCGGACATGACGCGTATGGGTGATAGTGGACCGACTCAAGAAGTCGGCACATTTTCTAGCCTTACGGATGACCTTCACATTGGAGAGATTCTGCCGGTTGTATATTTGAGAGATAGTCCGGCTACATGGAGTACTAGTATCCATAATGTCGGATAGGGACCCAAGGTTTATGGCGCACTTTTGGAAGAGTTTCCAAAAGGCTATGGGCACACGGCTGACCATGAGTACAGCTTTCCACCACGTATTAAATGGTCACGTAGAGGACCATATGTGTTGGGAGACATGATACGAAAGATGCTAGTTTGGATCGTAAGGGTAGCTGGGAAGAGAATTTGCCTCAGTAGAATCTTCGCCACAACAACGGTTATCGCGAAGATACGCATGGCACCATATAAGGCATTATAATGGGGAGGCCATGCGTATCACCGTTATGCTGACCGAGGTGGAGAGAGTTTATCACGGTCCCGATTCGATTAGAGACACCTCCGGGAAGGTGAGCTTGGTACGACAACGCCTTCTCACGCTTAGGAGCCACGTAAGAGCTATGTCGATGTACGACGCCGACCCTTAGAGCTCGTGGTCGAGATCACGCCTTCAAGGTGATGCCTAAGAGGAGTGGTCAGGTTCGCAGTTTATGGTTATCGCCGAGGTTCATTAGGCCCTTCGAGATACCTCGAGAGGCAGGCACAAAAGAGCTGCATCGATTAGCTTTAATTGCCAAAGATGTCAGTCCACGAGGTATTGATTCGTACATAGTCGGGTGTACCTGAATCAACAATATTTGTAACCTAAATTCCCCATCGTCGTAGCAGTTAACAAGTAAAGATAGCTACCTAGGGTTGAACTCAAAGATGGGTTTTTGTACAAATGATTTACAATGAGGTTCAAAAATGGTGAATTTCACTTGGATTTTAAGGTTCAGAAACAGGGGTCAATGCTCAGCTGAAATTAAAATAAGAAAAATGAACAGAACTCCTTGAAGTGCTCAGCCACCGGTTTAGGCGCCTAAGCAACCAACATGTCCTCTGTCTTTTTCCTCGCTGGGGAGGATGACATATAGTCATTTCGAACCGGATCTTCATTTAGCTTTAAAAAACTAGACCCTATGATTTCCTTTGAAAAACAGCATTATTGAACACACGGTCCCGCATAAAGGAAAATCGTGCCTCCATGATCTACCTCACAGTGATAAATAGAAAGCAACTAAAGAATCTTAGTGGATCTAGCAATAAGCATCCACTAAACCCTAAAAGATTGCCAAATAATTATCAAAGAAGGCACATCAAAGGAGTTCTAACCTAGAGTGAGAAATAGGAACATAAATGAAAATAAATGCCTACGTTAAAAACAGAGGACCGTCAATTTACCTCAAATCCTAGCTAGCAACCATCCTCTTCAAGGAGGAAGAGGTCTAGCCAACCATCCTTTGAGTTGTCATCCTCAAAGGAGTGTTTAGCAGCCGAGAAAGGGGGAGAAAGAGGAAAGAGAAGAGAGAAAGTGAAGGCCAAAAACAAGGGCCCGTATTTTCTTCCGTCAAATAAAACTTAGGTCAACAGTGTGTTACAATGGCTTATATAGCCTTACAATCAAAGTGAACTACCAAACTAACCTAACTAAAACTATTACAATGAGGGTAGAAAGGAGAAAACCAAAAATGGGGCCGCTTGAAGAGTCGGGAATTTTCACGTTAAAAAATTCGCCCATCGGCACTGCTCATCAATGTTGGCTAATGCTCCATTGTTCCCGTCGCTACTATTCACACCGCATCATTCCATTTCTTCGCTTGATATTCTTCATTCCGCTTGGTCAAATTGATAGAAAACCATATGAAATTGATGGAAATCAACCCGACTTTGTTATGATTAATGACACGACCATTTGGCCTTCCAATTCCCGCAAAACTACAAAACAGCCCCGAATGCGACTAAGTACACTGGACCCGAACATGTCACTGTTAATTATAACACTAGTACGCAAAAAGCTACCAAACCTATTAAAAATAGGTTCAAAATAAAGACTTTTCGGGCACTAATCACACTTCAACCGACACATTGCTAGTCCCTAGCAATGCAAGAAGATAATAAAATATATATATATAGCATATATATATATATATATATATATATATATATATATATATAGGCAATTTATAAATAAAATTATGTTGCTGCTGAGTTAAAAAAGCGTTGTAAGAAGTAATACTAACCCTCAATGAAAATACCAAACTTAGCCTATCAACTACTCGAGAGAATGAATGCCATACAAAATGGAGTATCAAAAGAGCTTCCTTCTCGAGCTATTCAACCAGAACTTCCACCAAAATCTAAAGGTTTGTTTGATCACCTCAACAATAAACCGGCAACCGCACTCTCCCAACCAAGCTATTGCCACAATCTAGCATGCGCGCAACCAACCCAAATAGATCAGGACCACTATTCATTAACTCATTTTGTGTTGTAGGGGTGAATAGTCGAGAACTCGACCCCCACCAAAGTCCATATAACGGGGATCTACCGATGACTCCCAACCAATTAAGGCATAGGGCACCAAGTCATAAGGATCTTTCGACCACTAACTCTTCAGGTTTCACCCCGGACTCCGAATGATTTCGAAACTCCAACACCTACAACTTGCTAAACTCCACCCATCCACCCATGTAGCGAGCACAAAGTCGGTGGCTCCCAACCAGTTGGCTTAGGGCACCGGGCTTTAAAGGCTTTCACCATATACCCTGATCGTGCTCTGTTTCAAGGCAAAGCGTTGCAATTTTTCTTTTTTTTTTCTTTTTCCTTTCTTTCCTTTTCTTTCTTTTTTCTTTGGAAGACACATATTGGCCTTCTATTCATGGGGTCCGTAATTCATTACAAGTGGTCAACCAAACTAGGGTAGGTTTTACAATGTTTAGGAGGCAGGCGCTTTTTCAAACTTATTGTTGAAACCGATGTGCACTGCAGCGTGTTAGCTAAAGGTGGAAAAGGTCAAAATCAGCAAGGATTCAATTAATCATCCACTAACTAGGCATGGCATCAATCTAACATCACCGTGGATTTAGACAAAGTTTCAATTTTCCAACTTGGTGTGTTAGGCAAAAACCACAAAAAGTGGGTGCAATTTTTGAAAAATTGCTGTATATATAACAATCTTTCAATAAAAAGGAAAACCAGCTGAAATAATCAACATCACAAAATGGGCTTTCTCAAAATAAAAACAAAAATAAATGCCACTTCCTTCGCTAACTTTCCCCCAACCAAATGTCACATTATCCGCAATGGGTCTTGGATTGGAAAGTTAGAGAAGGAAGGTTACTCCTTTGATGATACGCGTGCTCGTTGACAGGAGACTTCGCAAGCTTTCCATCGACACCTTATTCACTCCATTTGGGCTTCATATAAACAAGTTAGGAGAAGAAAAGAGAGGAAAAAAAGTGACCAGTTGGAGCATTTTTAAAATTACACCTTCATAATAATTTCAAAAGTGTTCTTTCTGGATATATTTGGATTCTACACTCTCTAAGATTTCCAAAGGTACCAAAAATGCCTAAAACGGAGTTCGGATGAAAAAGTTATGAGGAAAACAAAATTGAGGTGATGCAGGTTGCGAAAATTCGCAACCTACGAAAATTTTTGAAGACAATTTATATATATATATATATATATATATTTGTCACAAAAGACAAAATAACGCACAGTGGGGGAGAAAACAGTAAGTGCACTGTTGCAGTGCGAAATTTCGCAAACTGCAAATTTTGCAAACTTCAAAATTTCGCAGGTTGAGAAATTTCGCAACAACCTTCGAAAATTCGCAGGTTGCGAAATTTTCTGAGCTTCTGGACCTCCTGCTGCAAAATTTTTACCCAAACTGCAAAAATAAACACATAAAAAGTTAAGAAAATTTACAGAAAATTTAAAAATAAGCTAGAAACAAAGATTAACTACAAATTAGAGAAAATCTAGAAATAAAAATTAACTAACTCAAACTAAAATAAAATAAAATGAGAACAAAAAGTGGGGGAGACTGTGCTCCCCCCAAACCAATTCCTTAAGCCTTTGGAGGCTGCTGGAATTGTCAAGCTAGAAAATGTCGTAGATCTCGGTGCTCCAAATCAACCAACACCCGAATCCATCCACCAGGCTACAATGCATACCTTCCATTGTTTTTGATGTAGTGGCAAAATCTTCGTACGCGGGCCACTAATTTCTTGAGGCTTTTCACAAGGCAGCGTGCGCTGACCTTAGATTTGACAAACAGAGTTTTGGGTTGGATTGTGATGCAGTGAAGGCAGGATATATTAATCGGGCAAAGGCTATTTTTAGGTCAAGGGTATATTAAGATTTAAATTTATGGGGTTTGGTTGAGGGATAAGCTTCGGGGCTCTTCCTCCTCGCTTCTTTTCACTCCCCTGCTTTCTCATCAAGGGGCCTCCTCAGAGCTTCTATCGGTTCCCGTGATTAATTCCTCCTGAGGTTGCATTTGAGCCTGTCCACCCAAAATACACTCTTCCTCTAGATTCTCCTCCTCTTGATGAATAAGCTGTTTGGTGAGAAGTGAGATGGGTTGCTGTGGGATGTCAAATTTTTTTATCGAACCCATCCACCTCAGAGTTTCCACCCGCCCTCACTTCATTGGCTTGGACATTCACTACCCTCCGGTCCTCTATGAAATTATCCACTAGTTTATATTCGCAATTCGGGATGGCTTGTTCAACAAGGGATGAGGTTGGTGGTTGCCGCGAGAAGTGGGTATAATATGGAGAAGGTGAGGTGGACATAAGTCGAGGGAACACTATAGACGGGGCACTCATCCATTGGTCTCTATAGTCCCTCATAGACCTATTTGGGTTTGATTTCTCTCCTCAAGGGTCACTGATTCGCCATGGAAGGTTCCTATAGTCCCTCATCGACACGTGATGTCATCTAGGTTTCTCCACTGAATACTCACTATATTGTTCTCCCTTTTAAATTTGGTCACAATTCAAACCCACTGGACATGCAATCCTGCAGTAGAAATAGGGCAACACAAGACAACACAAAAACAAATTTCCCGCAGGAGTTTCTGGCTTTTTTTACAAAGAAATGAAAATAATAAAAAAATCGACAATAATATAAAAAGAAATTACCAATACTTGTGATGAGGATCACAAGTGTTCCATGTTCAGCCAAATGCACTTAGGGCACCATCCCTGGGAACGGCGCCATTTGATTCATGCCACAATAGGTGTAATTTTAATCAATAATATTTGTAACCTGGGGCTCTCTACCGTCAGAGCAGTTAATGCAGTATAATCTGCTTAGGTCGAACTCAGATGGGTTTTCTTCAGACAAATGATTTACAAAGTGAGGTTCAAAAATGCAGGAATTTCAATTTGATTTTTGTGGTTTTAAAAAATAGGGGTTGGTTGTTTGGTGTTGAAATTAAAATAAGAAAAAATGTAAAATAGAACTTCTATGTCGGGCCACTGGTTTAGGGTTTTAAGGCAACCAACATGTCCTCTGGTCTTTGAGGATGACATATAGTCATTTCCCGAACCGGATCTTCATTTAGCTTTAAAAACTAAACCCTATGATTTTCTATTTTGAAAAACAACATTTATTGAACATTAATGCTCCCAAACAAGAAAACGTGCTCTACGACTCTACCTCACAATGATAAATAGAGCAACTAATGAATCTCAAAGGATCTAGCAATAAAGATCCACGAACCCTAAAAGATTGCCAAATATTGATCAAAGAAGGTACATCAAAGGAGTTCTAAACTCGAGTGAGAAATAGGAACATAAATGAAAATAAATGCTTCACGTTTAAAAACAAGAGGACCCGCGCTTACCTTAAATCCTAGGCCAACAAATTCTCCTATTCAAGGAGGAAGAGGTCTAGCCAACCATCCTTTGAGTTGTCATCCTCAAAGGAGTGTTTGGCAGCCGAGAAAGGGGGAGAAAGAGGAGAGAGAAGAGAGAAAGTGAAGGCCAAAAACAAGGGCCCGTATTTTCTTCCGTCAAATAAAACTTACTTAGGTCAACAGCGCGGTATGAATTTTATTATATAGCCTTACAATCAAAGTGAACTACCAAACTAACCTAACTAAAACTATTACAATGAGAGTAGAAAGGAGAAAAACCAAAAACGGGGCCGTTTGAAGAGCTGGAATTTTCGCTGCAGAAAAATTCGCTACTGGCACTGTTCATCAATGTTGGCTACTGTTCCATTGCTCCCTGCTACTACTATTCACACTGCACTATTCCATTTCTTCTTGCTTTGATATTCTTCATTCCGCTTGTTGAAATTGATAGAAAACCATATGAATGATGGAAATCAACCCGACTTTGTTATGATTACTGATACGACGATTTGGCTTCCAATTCCCGCAAAAACTACAAAACAAATTTTTAATGCGATCGTATACAATTAGGACCCGAACATGTCAATTGGTTACCTGAGAATACTATACGTTGTGCTTGCCAAAACCTATTAAAATAGGTTCAAAATAGCACTTTGGGCACTAATCATTTCACGCTCCATGCCCGGAGAGACACTCATCCAACTCATGTAGTGATCGGGGGAGAGATTGAGGCTATACCCGATGAGACCTTCGGAGGACCATGTGCATTATGGATAGTCAGATCGTAAGCCATGTACGCAAGACCGTGAGGCAGCGAGGTGCCATAAAGACCGTGGCGGGAGGTCGCACCGGGAGCTTGTGGACACGATGCGCGGCCACCTATCCTCTGTTTACGATGGTATTGTAATGCGTTTTAGCGCTAATACTTAAATGATCTTAGTTTACTACGCGCTGGTGTAATGCACGTTGCATATGCATGTGATTTGTGATTCGTCCGTAATTTCCATGACGAAATTCTTTGCCAGAGGGAGAACAAACCCGAAAATTGACTTTCGAAAAATGGTAAATGGTAATTTCGTCAAAACCCGAAATTTTTCTAGATCTCGATGACAAACGGGACTTCACCGCTGGAATCGCCTCGCGGAATGAAGACACGCCGTAATTCAGACAATCTGACCACGCTGGCGCGTCGTGGTGTTCGTGTCGGTAGCCAAAACAAGCCTTGTGAGAGACTACAGGATGTGACAAAAGTCACATACTACATGCAGCTCCATGTGACACATGTCAAATGATTAGAGAGTATGGGAGATGAATGGCTTAGATTAAGCCATGTGTCAAAAGTCACTTAAAAGGGACATGGATGGAATTAATGGAAATGTTTAAATGAGTATAAGACAAGAGAAGGAATAGTTTTCTTCTCCAAAACAAAACAAAAACGGGCTGTAGGTGCTGGATTCAGATTCTAGAGAGAAAGAGTGTGACTTCTCTCTAGATTTCTCGCCGTTCGAACCGTCGGTTCGCTTCGGGCCAAGAAGTAAAGCTGTTCTACGCGGCGAGGGCTACGCTTGGACACCGATTTGGTGGCGATTTGACAACTCCAAGAGGTAGGGATCTTTTCCTAATTGGTTTATTCTTTGGCTAAGGGCCATTTTATGGATGGGGATTTATTGAGGCCTAAAAGGCCGTGTTATAGGTCTCAAAAGCTTTGAACCGAGTGAAGAAATCCCTAATTATGTGGCCGTGAACAGTGCCAACACGAGGGTTTCACTGTTCACATGATTTTTGGTGTGATTTTTGTGTTGTTGAGTGATTCAAATGAATTGTTTATTTAATTAGCCCATGGGAGCTAATTTTTGGTGTTATTGATGTGAATTTTACTAACATGAATTGTGTGAATCTAATTATGTTAATATGTGCATGTTTTGTATATTGAAGATGAGTCATCGGGATTGGTATAATGCATCTCCGGTACCTTCTGACACCTTAGAATATTAGGAGGAGTGCATGACATGAAATAAAAATAAAAGGAAAATGAAAGGAATTTCACAAAGTGATTTTTCGGAGAATCGTGGCCGAGAGATTGTCCAACAATTCACGGAGGGGCCTATAGAATTGTTTCCCTTTAAGGTTATCCAAATGCATTCTCGCCTGAGGTTAGTCCAATATAAGCTTACGAATCTCATAGTAAGTTTTCAGAATGTAAAGCTTTTGTTTTGAAACTGTGATTTTACCGTATTTGGCTTGTGTATGTGAGGAGTCATGAGGACTCGAGACATGGATTGGGCATGTAGATATTCAAGTAGGATCATTTAATTTGAGTGTGATTGTTTGCCATACATGTGGCACTTAGGGTGGGGAGTAAACCCACGAGGAAATTATCATCACTGATTTGCCTCACCCTGTCGAGGGATCACTATTTCAGGTACAGGGAGTATACAGGAGGACGGCGCTCACTAAAGGCCGCATTTTAGAAGAAAGTTGGGTTGTGGCTTTGGTATTCATTTTGTAAAACATGTATTAAAACTCTAAATTTTGATATTTGTTTTGGTTAAGAGTAATGTTATAACTCTTGAACTATGTTATATAGTTGATATGTATTTAGTGAGTATTGATGTACGGGCCCACTGCGGGCTTTACTCATTTTAATTGTATATGGACCTCGTATGGTCGTTGTTGGATTATTTCTGGACAGTTGTACCTAGGTAGAGCCTCTGCATAAAGGAGACTCGCTCGATTTTCGTGAGGTGCCCAAGTCATCTCGACATCCACGAGTATTCCGCAGGTTGACGGGTTGTCAATGGACCCCTAGGAAATGGGGCGTCACAGGTGCTGGCAAAGAAGAAGAGGAGCATGAAACAAAAACCTCCTAGCTCGCCGAGGGTCGCCCGCCTGGCAAGACCCCAGCGCGGGGCCTCCTCATCTTCACCCGCCGGTCGTGGCTGGAAACTTTTCGAGGCGATGAGCCCCCAGAGGTTCTCCCTATCTCGATTGGAGTCCTGAATTTCGCGATGGGCGTCGCTTCCTTCTACAATGCCGGATGAGGTGACGGGGAATCGTGACCCGCCAGGCCGCAAGGATGAGATCTTTTACTTTCTCACGCAGAGCTTATCATTCGAGGTCAAGTCACCATCCTACACGACCACCAAGGGTAGTGGGCGCCTTCCCGTCGGTGAGGCCTGCCTTCTTCTCTCAGGAACCGCCCAGACGCTAAGTGCTTCACGATCTTTTCTTTATTGCTCTCACTGCATCACTTCCCTCTTCTTTTTTTTTTTTTTGCAGGGCTACTTATGCAAAGGTTTGGCAAGGAGGTCACTTTACAGAGTAATTCCTGCATGACAGTTCCTACAGCGCTGGTATATCACCGAGAGGATCGGTCTTCAAGCTCGATAAGTGGAATTGACTGAGGAACTTGAAGCACAGGTCACCTCAAGCACGCCATCACGGCGAGGCTGGCCGAGGACAAGAAAGGAGGCCTGAAGGGATGCGAAGGTCGCCTAAGACGAAGCACGGCTGGCTGCAGAGGAGTTGGGTGCCGTCAGGTGACCTGTGGCCAAGATGGTGGCCTGGGAGCGGCCCTTCCGCAAGAGGCTCTGAGGCGGGTAACTCAGGAATGCCTCGACTGGGAGTCAGAGGGCTCTGATGGACTCATGGTATGTGAGGCTTTGGCCAGCCGAAGGGGTGAAGGATAGCGAGGATTAAAGATCAGCATGTACCTACGCTTTCGTGGCTTGCCTTTCAACCGGGCTTCCCGAGCTTCCTGCACTCCAGAGTTGAACATCCATCATGAGGAGGTTGAAGGATCCTCGCTTCCGAGGCCGAGGCCGAGGTGGGCGCCGAGGTGCTTCTCGGGGCCCTTGATCGTGCTCCCTGCCCGCATCCTCGTGTCCCTCCGAGGCTAGTTCTTCTACTTTACCTTCCGCCCGATTTTGACCCTCTACTTCCACAGTTTATCTAACCAAGCAGTGTTTAGGCTTTTTTTTTTTTTTTTTGGTGTATCCTGGTACGGAGGCTAGGTTCTTTTATTGCTTATGTTTTTTACTATTTGTTGATATACCACAATTCATCGACTAATTCCTTCATTTTCTGTTGCCAGATTTGAGCGCTTTATTCTGCCACGAGGCCTCCTGCAGTAGTTATGTTCAAGTAGCTGGTGCTTAGGCTATCGAGAGAAAAACCCTCCTCCCGCCACCGAAGATCAAGCTGGGCGCGAAGAATCTCCCGAGTCGTGCTTGGCAACCCGAGCCACCGGGTCTCTGGGTTACATGGTCCCGTGGCGCCTGGCCTTTTTGAGCTGGCATGCCTACAAACCGAGCTCGGGCTTCGAGCTATGGCCCGTGGCTACTGCCTTTCGAGCTGCTGCTTCCGCAACCGAGCTACCAGCCACATGGCCCGTGGCTACTTGGCCTTTGAGCTGCTACGCCCGCAACCAGCTTCGGCCCCGAGCTACAAGTACCTGTGGCTACTTACCTTTAGCTCTTACGCCTACAAATTGAGCTACCGGGCTCCCCGAGCCATGGCTCCGTGGCTACTTGGCCTTTTTTTTGCTATTACGCCCGCAACCGAGTCCCGGGCTCGAGCCACATGGCTTCTGCACATTAGCCTTTTGAGTCAAGCACGATTGCAAACCGAGCTACATGGCTCCATGGCTACTTGGCCTTTAAGTCAAGTATCGTGAACCGAGCTTCGGCCTCGAGATATATGGCTCCGTGGCTACTTTGCCTTTTTGAGTTGTTACACTCTGCAAACTGAGCTACTAGGCTCCTAAGCTACATGGCTCCATGGCGCTCGCCCAGGTGTTACGCCCGCAAACTAAGCCACTGACTCCCGAATTACATGGCCCCATGGCTACTTGGCCTTTGAGCCGTTACGCCTGCAACCAGCTTCCGGGCTCCTAAGCTACATGGCCCGTGACTACTCAGCCTTTGAAATGCATTTTGCAAACTAAGCTTCTAGGCTCCTGAGCTACATGGCTCTGTGGCTACTTGGCCTTTTGAGCTGTTACGCTTTGCAAACTAAGCTTCTAGGCTCCTGAGCTACATGGCTCTGTGGCTACTTGGCCTTTTTTTTGAGCCACACGCCCAAAACCGAGCTACCGAGTTACATGGCTCCGTGGCTACCGCCTTTTGATGTGGCTCGCTGGCTACTTGGCCTGTTATAGCTCAGAGCCATAACTAATCAAATGAGTAATAGACACATATACATTTATTTACTCAAATCATTAAAACATTCAAACCTTCTTCTCTATTCCATGCACATTTTTATCAAAAGATTGGGCTTGAGCGCTTGCCGACCACCTACGCATTCCTCGGGCCCACCCAGGATCAAAGCCCACATAGTTCCTTTCAAAATATATACATATATATACAAATATACATGACAAAACATTCAATATATATAATATGCAAAATATTTATACTATGTAGTCATAGACGTCGCCTCTCGATGGCTCCGACTCACTCGCAAGCAGGGGGATGCTCTACCGGCCAAGACTCCGTCTCGGGTCCCGAAAATGCTTTTTGGAACAGGCAGTGAGAGTGAGCCAGCGGGCTCGCAGTGTACATTTTCACGTTAGACAACATTTTCAATATATATCAAAGTAATAAATTACTTACAAATATGTTTTAAATTTTCAATGGAACCCAGGAGGTAAACACACCGAACGCTTCGAGTACCGACGTGCGAGGGATACCATCCAAATATAACCACTATGTACGAGAAACTCACGCTCAGATAGGGTTTCTACTATACACTCTTTATCACGTGTAAGGATATTACACTAAAATCATTTCCTTCCTCTGTTAGTAACCTAATTGTGTTTCTAAATCCTTACATCTTAAGGTAACCACCGATATCGGGCCATAATAACTATATAGGGTTAGGGGTAACCATCAAGAAAAAAACATTTCTTCAAAATACATTTATAAATCCATTTAAATCCTTTACTTTATCATTAAACACATATGCATTTACACATTTTGTAACCATAATGCCTTAACATATGCATACATATTAATATACATATATAAACATTTACATTAAACTTTTCATTTTAACATTTAAAAATCTTTTCACTTTTTTAGAAACTAATTTTCAAAATCAGTTTACACTCACCTTTGCTTCCCTTCGAAACTACACAACTCCCAATTACTTTCCCGCCTTTGTTTTACTCACACACTCAACGAATACGGCAACGTATTAATCGCCATGAGGCGAAAAACTTAACGTACTTCACAAGTCACTTTAGGTCACACAACATTCATATAAAGCCACCACTACCCTTCCAGACTAAAAACCCTAAAAAAAAAAAACCACTCATATTGGCAACCTTTTTCCAATAACAATATCATGGACTTTATTACCCAAAATTATTCACAAAGTCTTCAAAATTAGAAACTCTCCAGATCAAAACCTTGATATCTAATGACATCTCTTTAAATTTTCAATTTAAAATTCCTTCTCTAAAGCCTCAAACTTCAATATGAACACAAGTTATAGCATGCTTTGATGCCAATTTGATTAACTCACTGAATCACCTACTGTTATCCTTGGATTTCTGGGATCTTAAATCCATAAATTAGAAATTTTTTCTTCACTAATTTGAAGCTATGGGTTCAAGGTTTCTTCTCCAATTGAATCAATCAATTTGGACTACCAAAACTCAGTTATTGTATTTTATATCTAGATTACCCAAATTGGGATGTAATGAGAATCTGCACATAGTTTCACTTGGAAATTTCTGGGAACTTTAGGGTTACAATTTGCTTGCACGTCCTTCAGATAAATTATTCCCCTAGAAGTCTATTTTACCCAGAATTTTTAATCACTCAATTTGGATGAGTGAAACTCCACTTATGACCAAAACACTACAACCATACCCAAAACAGAGCATAATCAGCGAGCTCACGAGCTCACCTTAAGTCCGCACTGGAAGCCTTAGAGCTACAATTTGCTCTTAGTCCCTTTCATACATTTTTATCCCTATCTCTATGGTTCTCTTTACCAATTGGAATCAATTGACGCATGATTATAACTTAACCATATCCAAAACAGCTGAACAGTTTTTACAAAATTTTGATGGTATCCCTTTAAAAACCCAACATCTCTCTTTTTACAACTATTCCATAATACCTCAAAACCACATGAAATCTAACTCAAACAACTCCACAACACTTAATTGGTGATTTGGAAATTCATACCACAAAACCCTAGGGTGAAAATCTTATGAAGTCAACCTCAAAGGTCCACTAATTCTTCTATAAACCATATAAATATATGATTCATGTTTGATTTGACACCAATCGGGGTTTTACCACAAACTCAACAAAATCTAGGGTTTGGGTGATCTCTTCCAAAACACTAGACAAAGGAGCAACAATTCTCTAAACCAAAACCTTAGGAATCCAAAACACCCATGAATTCAAGACAAAAACATACTTTGGTTTGGCCTTCTTATCCTTCTTCTTCTTCTTCCTCTTCTTCCTCCTCTTCCTCTCCTTGCTCTTGTCTCTCCTCTCCAAAACGTGAGCTCCTAGCTTTTTGTGAGACAAAAGTGAGCTTTGGCCTGTTCTGTCTCCCTTTATAATCTTAACTTTCCCCTAATGGCAACTAAGTCTCATCTCTTTTAATATTGCACCAACTTGGAATTTTTATATAGCCCATCTCTACTTTGATTTTTTTGACCTTCATGTCCTTTTTGCTCAATGACAATTGTACCCTTATTCTCATACACAATCCCACCCATAATTTATCATTTTATAATTTCATTTGCACACAATTCAAAAAATATTACACTCACTTGTGTCAGATACTCTCACAGCTACATGTACTGCACACTATCTCTAGATCATGCTACACGAGACCCTGATCCCAAACCCATATATTATAAAATGCCATACGGTTGCGACCTTCATTTCCGTGATCATACAATGGTTCTGGTCACCATTTGCAAAAACAGTCCACGACCACAATGATAAATGCAAATAGCCTTCCAATGGGTAGAGATCCCAATATGTCTAACCCCCATTGCTGAAAAGGCCAGGGCTTGTGGATCATCGTTAGCGCCGGGGAGGGAGATGGTGATATCTTTATTCTCGACAAGCTATCACACCCCTGTCTACTAATGGGCAGTGTGCCGGACACCCCACAAAACCCCAGCCGTTACTCCAACGACTAGAGAACTCGTGAAGCCGGCCGTGGTTGCTTGCTTAAAACCCGTATAAAAATTTTTCTTTTCTAAACTTCAGATTTTAGAGAAAATTTCGCAGCATAATAACCAAAAGACATAGACATATCCCAAAACCTCAGATATATAGTTTACACTCTTTCAAAATATGGAAACCAACATACTATCCAAAGAGCTCCTGTGCTCATCACATTTTCACAAAACAAAACTATGTACATATGCTCAACCATGTTCAGCATTTTTACATGCTATTTAATATAGCACTATACTAAAAATCAGGAGAATCCTAATATGCTCCGGGGCCACCACACTGCATTTGGAAAAATAGTTTTAAACAGGAAAATAATGAGCGCCAAACTGAGCCTGAGTGTATTCTTTATAAACGCTGCTTTTTTCTCGAAATATCTCAAACTCGTAAAACTCTCTTTACAAGACATTCTTAAACCTTGCTTGCTTGCTTTGCTTTAAAGCTTAAACTTTTCGCAACCTTCTGTTTCGCTCTTTAAAAGTTTTATAAAAACTTTCATAAAAACGCAGAGCCCGGGCTTCGATCGCTTAAGGTTTTGAAAGTTTCTAAAACTTTTCAAAAACTGCTTGCTTGCTTTGCTTTAAAATTTATAAAACTTTCATAAACTTCTTGTTGCTTTAAAAGTTTTATAAAAACTTTTCATAAACGCTGGAGCCTCCGGCTTAACCGCTTGTTTAAAGTTTCAAAACTTTTCAAAACCTGTTTGCTTGCTTTGCTTTAAAAGTTTATAAAAACTTTTCATAAACGCGGGAGCCTTGGCTTCGATTGCTTGCTTCCAAAGTTTCTAAAACTTTTCATAAACTCTCGTTTGCTTTAAAAGTTTTATAAAAACTTTTCATAAACGCAGGAGCCTTGGCTTCGACCGCTTGCTTTCAAAGTTTCTAAAACTTTTCATAAACACGAGAGCCTAGGCTCGACCGTGCACCAGTGGTTGATTTCAAAATTGTATGAAAAATGCTTATAAATCATCAACCACTGGAGGCCTTTCTTTGTTTGTTATACCTTAGGTAAACACTTGGAGTTCGGGCTTCAACTGGGTGTTTGTGAAGGATCGGGTCCAAGATTTCCAGTGGGAAGAGCCTTGCTCACCCCCTTTTCCGCAATATGGTGGAATGACCTTTGATCTACATCACCATAATCTAGCTAGCACGCTAACCCTTTATATCAAGACGCGCTAACGCCTTTTAAATGCCATGATGCATGAACTAAGTTTGCCGACCGTGCAAATCTAAATGCATGAAATGATGTCCTAACACCACCGCGGCATCGCATTTTAATAATTCTCTAACCTAAGATGTTTGCTTAAAATTAGGATTTTCGTTAGGCCTATTTTATAAAATATACTTTGCTTGCTTGAAACATGGTTTAACAATTCAAAACCATTGTTTGCTTGAAATATGGTTTGATAATTCAAAACCATTGCTTGCTTACTAAAACTCATCAAGCCGTTTATTTTCAAATATGGTTTAAAATCAAACCATCATTTGTTTGCTTGCTTTCTAAATCACACTGCTTGCTTGCTTTTCAAATATGGTTTACAATCAAACCATTGCTTGAAATATGGTTTAATACTTTAAACCATTACATACCAAAGGTAAAAATGATTTATAACACAATTAGCATTTAAAAGAGTTTAGAACACTCCACCTTCCGATTTACAATAATCAAGCACGACTTCAAAATTCCTCCCGCTCCGCTTTTACCCTGCCACATTCGATGTATTAGACCACACACGCCGACAAACTGCCAATTTGCTCACTTGGTGCTACAATTAAATTTTTCGTAAAAATATGTGGCCCCAAATGCCATTCATAGCATATGAAGGATTCTAAACTCAAGGGACTTTCCATAGAGTCTAAAAACACCTTAAAACATTTCAAATTCGCTCGAACCGTCTCCAATAAATCCCGAGTTCTTAAACCAAACTGGCTTAAACAAATCTTAAATTTAGCTTCTGTAATCATCCAAAATAAATCCTCAAAATTCTAAAAATTCATAAACTCAATTCAAATTTGGGACTGAAATTTATGACCTCTCACTTGCCTCTAAGAAAATTTCTAAGTGAATTACATAGCCTTTAGGCTCGAAATAAATACAAGAAAATCTCCTACTTCTTGAAGTTTGACTAAACGCTAAGATATTGGTTCCTCGCGTAGCTCTCGTCAAGCAGAGACTAACTTTTGCTCTTCTCCGCTCCGACAAAAATCTACGGTCCACAGAATCAAAAAATAAATAAAAAGAAAAAAATAAAAATCTTATCACTCTCTCTCCTCGCTCCTCTATCCATCCGTCTACCTCCCTTTTTTATTTATTTATTTCTTTAATTTATTATTATTATTATTATTATTATTTGGATACATAGCTTATATTATCTTATTTGGGTCCACGAGCACTCAAAAATTTATTTTTTTTTTCAGCCGATTTATTTAACTTAAGTTAACACTCCTTTCATTTCCCGACTTCCAAGATTTTCTAAAATCTTGGCCCCTGAAGTCACTGGGTAACTTATCACTCAGAATTGTGAAATTGACTGGTCTCGTAATCTGATTTAAACTTTTCTAGGTCACTAGATTTGGCGACGACCGACCTGCCAGCCTGCCATCATCCCGAGATCTAGAGAATTTTCTAGGCTTCCCGAACCATTTTATAATTTATTATTATTATTATTCTTTGAAATTCCACTTATACTTACCCCACTTTCCTTAATCAAAAGTGTCACAATGTTGAAACTCCTACATTTCATCCTTAAAAACAACTTCAAAAATACTACTATGACACTCAAATAATTATGGTGGGCCCTTGGTGCACATATGCAACCCTACTAAGTCATCTACACCTCAGACACCCTCGACACATGCTTTGCATTTTCTAACCAGCCTGGTCGTCTGAGCATTGTGGGCAAGTAGTACCTCTCGCCTTAGTGGGTTTCCCACAGCATCCAACCCGATGTGGTTGCCACATATGCCCTCGTACTCGAGCATGTAGTTACGCCTTCCTTCCCTACGCACTTAAGAATGGGCGCAGAGAAGCCTCATTTATAAAGGGTTCCCCGATGAACTGTGAATCTTACCGACCTCGCTCTGAGTTTGGACGCCTCCTTTGGGTCGCCTGGCAATTTACCATCTACCAAATAATCCTGATGGTCCATCCAAATAGCTCGACGTCACAGGAGATTCCCATGGCTCATGCATCGAGGGTCCTAAGGTGCTCACAGGTGATCGGGCCTGCCCTGTGTCTTCTTGAGTGGTCATTGCCATTTTCGCCTAAGGCATCGCCGGAATTCTCTCGATCTTGGTACTTGTTTGACCTAAACTCACGTAACTTCTTAAACAAATTAGCACTTTTGGATATTAAGATCATCTTCTCACCTCCGCCTCAGAGGGAGTCTTCTTAGACTGCTTTACCCCCAGCTTGGGAGTCAGTTGTCACCTCCACCGATTCGTCCAATAGCGGGGGCGAGGTTGAGTCCAGACATGACGCCCCATATCTCGCCTCGTTATTGGAGCTGGGCCAAAACTAACTGAGGCGATTCCATACCTATTCACCAGATACGATCACCCGCACCAGCTCGCGTTATCGCCCCGCTGACATGACTTCCGGGATGGGGAGGCCTGGTGCCAAATGGTAGCCCTGAATCGTGGCCGAGTGAATTCTATGATGAAATACGCGCCCCGCTTTTTACCGTCGCCCCCGGTTTGTACCGGCGTCAAATCTACTCAGCTCTATATCATTTCCACGCCTTTCCGGGAGGTTTCCTTCGGTCGGCGTAGTATTTGCTTCATCGGATATTCCAGGCTGGGAATTTCAACGGTATGGAGCTGTTAAGGCCAGTTTTCTGGATGTGGTTACCAATGCCAGGATCAACTTTTCCATCTTTGGGTACCTCTCTATTACTCCCCTTAGAGCTCGGATGCACTGGGCATCGGGGCTGGGCCGCACTCGTCTCAGTTTTACCAAGGCGACACTAGCCGCGGTCCGAAACGGCCGCAGAGGAGAGTTCTCCTCGTAAGGGCCACTGCACTGGGGGAGATCTCGTATGAGCACCAGTGGAACGCCCCAGCAGCAGCGCTGTCCCACTAGCTACCTTTTCGAACCTCGTAAAGAAAGGCCGACATTTGCCGCCGGCTCCTAGATACGGCCGCTCAACGCAATGATCTCCCCGCCAGAGCTAGAACTGCCTTTAATGTTTGACGGAGGTAGCATATCAAGCACGACCTTTATCTTATCCTGACGCTCTATTCCTGGCTGTTGACTATAAACCTAAGAACTTCTACAGAGACCAAAGCCATTTGGTCAATGTTTCATATTATAGCTTTTAGACCTGAACGCCGGCTAATGGTTATGGGAGTCGTTTTTAATACTTTTACCAGCATGTTGTCTATATATACCTCCATAATGTCCTTAATTTGTTTCGAACATCCTGCTCACCTCACCCTTTGGTAGGTGGCTCCGCATTCTTAGCCCGAAGGAATTACTCGACAATAAAGAGGGTTCCCCTGACCTAAGTGACAAATGAGGTATTCTCGTCGTCAGTCCATATTGATCCGTTATAGCCCTAGCTAAGCCCACAGCCAAGGAGTCGGTAACGGTCAGAAGGCCTACTATGAGATCAATCCAAGGTAGGGGGAAGTTATCCAAGCAGTCCATTGACAATCAGGAAATCGATGCAAAGCCACTGTCGCTTCGCTGACGAACAACGCGCCAACCATTCCTGGTACTCTACTTCTCGGATTGCCTTTGCTTTGAGGAGCTTACCGACCTCTTCATTGATCGCCTTCTGTCTTTCTGGGACAAAACTCCTTCTCTTTTGCTTGACCGACTTAAAGGAGGGATTGACGTTTAACTCAGGTGATCACCGGTCGACCCACCCATGTCTCTCCTTTTCAGTGAATACCTCCATGTTCTGCTCTATAAAATGGATGAGAGAGCTTCTGACGCCTTCTGCTAACTTGGACCCTATGTAGACGAGGTGTTCTAGCTGGTCACCGAGCTGTACAGGCTCTAATTCTTCTGAGGGCGTGGGTTGGGTGATTACCTCGTCTCGCATGTCGATCTCATCCATGTAAATGTTGTCGATCGTGTTTTGCTTCATTGATGCTGAGTAACATTCCTCGGTTATGCGCCGGTTTCTGAATTATTCCTACTCCATTTGCGCTTGGAAATTTGATAACTATGTGATAAAGGAGGGAAGGACCCTGCATTGGAAAAAGAGGGTCATATCCAAGAATATGTTGTAGTCACTGGGCGTCTATTATGAGGAATCTCACTGTTGTTGTAGCCTGGCATGGGGGGTCTCCCAGAGTGAGCACTAACTGTACCAATCCTTAAGGGCGCATCCCTTTCCCCCGAAAAATCCGCTGCAGGCGCGCGACCGGCTCTAGCCCCTTCCACGCCCATTTTTCTAAAATGATGAAGATGATATCGTACGAGCCATTTGGTCGATTTGCGACCTTTGTGGATTGTTTTATTAGTTACTATGGTTTTATCACAAGCGAAGTCAATATGGGGTGTTAAGAGTCTTCCATGTCGGTCCTGTATGGTTATGGTAGTATCCAACCGAGGAAGCTTAGATACTATTTGTACTTCTAAGGTTTCCCCCGATTTGATGCTACGTAAGTGGGCCTTCCTAGCTGAGCTAGACTCTCCGCCTCCCGCAAACCCTCCAGAGATTACATGGATTTCCCTCCCAAAGGCGCCGATCGAACTAGGTCACCGATGAGGCGGTGGTGGCTGGACTCGCTCCCGCCTCTGCGCCACTGATCGCCGAGATGTCCACGCTGATCAAGACCAATCTCCTTTAGTCGGATGTACTGGTCTGCTCAGGCGCCTCATGGTCCCAGAACCACAGATTGGTGTCGCTCTTCACGCAGGTCCGACCATCCGACGGCCACCTTAGGAACCTTTCATGTTGCATTTCGCAGACCCGCCGCTGAGCACCGAGGTCGCCGTAGGGTGTGTACCGGGCCGAGAATACCATCGCCGCAGCCAGCCGAGCGTCCCTACGATCCCCGACGTTTCCGCCTTGTCTGGGACCGCTCTCTATTTTCTCTCGCTCCTCCCAGTGGATCTGTCGTCGCTCGACTGCCTTTGTCGCCCTCGCCTTTTCCTTTCGAGCAGAAGAGATTCGCTTTGGACAGGAGGGCTTCTTCACCATTGATATACTGTTAGCAGACCCCGCCATGCTTGCCTGAGGGTTCTTTGAGATAGAGAACATTAGGTCTTTCGACTACACCCCTAACCCTACAATGAAAGCAGTAACGACAAACTTCTCGTCGAGAATATCCACCTTAAGTGACTCCGTGTTAAACCTTTGAACGTATGACCTAGGCTGAGCCTGCTTTTATGGTCAATGTGATAACTCGGCTTCTCAGACATCCTGCTCCACAAAAGGAGACGAATGCGATATAAAGTTCTGTAAACGATGAGATTGAAGACGGCGGGAGTCTCTGTTAAACTGTGCCAATGCCGGGCTCCTTTACAGATAGCAAAGGCTCTACATCGTATCAGGTCCCTGGCATCCGTGCGCTCCATCTTATTTGTACGGTATTGAGGTGGCTCCAGGGGTCTTTTGTTCCGTTGAACGCCCGGATTCGCGATATTCTAAATTTGCTGGAAGGGGGAAGGTGTGCACTCGGCGGTGAATGGAGATCTCGCTTGTCAGACCAGGCTGCCCGCGAAGACCGGAGCCTCGACCTCACTCTACCTTCATGTGGTCGATTTCATCGGATGTCCTAAACCTTGCTCCCACGATCTTCCTCGCCGCGATCCTCCGGGCTGGGATCGCGCCCCCGCGTGGCTAGTTTTCTATCCGCCGACGAGGGTCGAGGTGTGTTGCTCTTCCTGCAACCGGTTTTTGGTCTTTTTCGAGCCTACCAGGTCTCCCGGTGTCAGATTTTCCTAGTGCGTGAGTTGTTCCAACTTTAGCAAGTGTCAGCTGTGACGCCGAGCGCTCCACCTCAGTCTGCGGCTTCGCATGCACCGTCTCTAACGCGCCCGAGAGGTCGCATCGCCCACGCCGCTCCGCCGGTCTTGCATCCCGAGGATCGGGCGCGTTTTGCTCGTTCTGTGCTGATACCATCGCAGAGGTCAACTTTATTTGCGGGAAGCGAACCATTGCTCCTGGCCAGCATCCGGGCCACAACCGATGATGCTTTTCAACCCGAATCGGGCTTCGAGGGTGCCGGATTTGTCGGGCCTGGCCCGGGCCGACCCGCATGTTGCACCCTCTCGCAAAACAAGAAACAAAAAGAATCGGCGGGGCTCGCCCATTGCCTCTCCGATGCGTAAGTCAGTTCTTTCCGGGGGAAGAGAAGATCAACTACTTAGGGAATGAATTTCAGGCGTGAAGTCTGCATCTTTCACTTACGTGGCCTGTATTTATAATGGATGATCGCTATAACTCTTAATCGATGACGACACTAATATATGTTTCCTAGTTTGACGAGCGACACCGAAAGAGATGCTTTCTCATTTAGGACGATACAATATTCCCACGGTAGAGATTTTCTTCCTTATCGTAAATCGATTAATAGCGGATAATTAATAAATATGTAAATATCTTACTTTCCCGATTGGTGAGATTGTGTGTTTTCCCCAATACTCTGATTCCTTGGGTCGCCAACCTTTAAAGAAGAGAGTCATTCCTCGTTCGCCGTCGAGGGATACCATTAAGGGCCTATCATAGTACTCGGGGCCCATTCCTACAAGCCAGGTTTGTATTCGCTCCGCGCGCCCATTATTTCAAACCCCATTAGTTAGATAGAACAATAGTACTTTATAGGACTAAGTATTTAGTGGCTTATTTTTCTATAAAAATATCAATCTTTTAACTTTTTTCTAAATTTTGAGAAAATAATTTTTTAAAATAAAGTTTAAAAATACATATATTTAATTAGCATGAAATTAGAGTTTTAATTGAATTATAAATTATATGATTTTCTCAAATTTTAATATATAGTTTTTTTTAATAGAAAAAATATTAAAAAAAAACTTTAAGAAAAACCTAAATCCCAAATATTTGGACTTTTTCTATTTGATCAAAATTTTCAAAAATTCAACTAGTGATAAAAAATATTAAAAAAACAAATAAGCCAATTTTGCTTTCAGCAAAAAAACTAAACTAATAATTAATGTAAATACAATTAATTACTTTTATACAGCCAGACAGAAGCACTGGGAAAATAAACTTGGCAATTAATATGTATTTTCTAATTGTATATTCTGACAATGTACTAGTTCAAATTCACTTATATATTAATAAATCAACCTGTCTCTCCATTGTATTGAAAAAATAAAATAAAATAAACCTGAAACACCAACAGAAAACGCTCAAAACAAAATTATGACATAAGCGTTCACATTTCCCAAAGAACTTCTAGTTATATTAGAAGAACTTACAAATATATTCTCTCTCATTCAACTTACTTTACGTTGCAGGATATTTAGTGATACTAATATTCTTGTATAGCCCAATCGAGGTCGATTTTGATTGGTTCATTCTTGATGGTCTTGGCCGCCATCTGACCCGTCCGTTTTTTTCGTTGGAGCCGTTGTTTCCGCTGGTGTCATCGTCCGTGTTGTTGCCGTCGGTGCTGCTGCGACATTTTGGTCTTGGCCGCCATCTGACCCGTCCTTTTCTTTCGTTGGAGCAGTTGTTTCCGCTGGTGCCGTCGTTGCCGTCGGTATCGTTGCCGTCGGTGTCGCTGCGACATTTTGGTCTTGGCCGCCATCTGACCCGTCCTTTTCTTTCGTTGGAGCAGTTGTTTCCGCTGGTGCCGTCGTTGCCGTCGGTGTCGCTGCGATTATTTTAACTTCTGGCCGCCATCTGACCCGTACTTTTCTTTCGTTGGAGCAGTTGTTTCCGCTGGTGCCGTCGGTGTTGTTGCCGTCGGTGCCGCTGCGACTTTTTGGTCTTGGCGGCCTTCTGAACCGTCCTTTTCTTTCGTTGGAGCCGTTGGTTCCGCTGTTTCCGTCGTTGTCCTCGGTGTTGTTGCCGTCGGTGCCGCTGCAACGTTTTGGTCTTGGCCCAAGAGTTTTGCCTTCAACATATTTCCACGTAATCGATTTGCCGCGTCGTGATGTTCCAGCCCACAAAATATGACAAACTGTTAAGTAAAATATTTATAAGCATTTATACGGTTAGGAAAATTATTAGGGTAAGTTTTAGTACTGTTTTTATTTAAAATGTTTGTTGCTAAGTATTTTTTGAAAAAAGAGAATCACCCATCAAATACTTTTCCAGAAAAATGATAACGCATTTTTTAATATTACAAGTGATTTTTCAAAATTCTAAAAGTTATTTCTAAAAGTGATAAATGGGCCGAATTAAAAACCATTGTTAAGCTTCTATGCCTTATAATATTTCTCTAGTAAAATAAATCAACTTAACGAACCTTCATGTTATTAAACAAGTACATATCCACCGGCTGCTTGTAACTTGAAATGTTTCTCTTAACGTGGTCAGAATACTCCAGGGCCTCATGGAACATTTCCTGCAAAAAAATAACATACGAGAAGCAATATAGGAAAGCACACAGAATTACGGAAAGAAAGAAGTATAAGCAGGGTTCAAAGCAGTGAGATATATATAATTAAGTTTTCTAGAAAGTTCTAATTCGTACTTCATCAATCATAATTTCGAGTAGTTCCATGTTCTTTTTCCAATCGGTAGCATCTCCCGGAACAATGTCTTCGGGTTTGTGTAACTTCATTAGCTTCTTTGCTACATCCTTATACCCAGATCTCTCTAGCTCCTTTGCTACTAGCACCACCTGCAAATTAACAACCATATCAAATTTGAGGCAAAGGCCTCATGATTTTAAAATGTGTCAACAAGGTAAAAAGGAGCATGTACTTATTTAGTATCGAAAACTTTTCCTACAACTAATGTGGGATGTGATAGAATTGTTAGAAGCATGATAATCATATTAAACAAAATCCTACAAACTTGAGCTTTTATGAGAGTTGATGGTTTAATATGGTATCAAAGCTTATAAGCTTTGACTAGAGATATTGGATTTGAGACATCTCTATGCAATATGAATCCGCATTTGTTTATTTGAAAGTCCATGAAGGACTTCTTTGCTTTGTTTCACTCTCCACACATGGGCATGTGGCCGCAAGAGAGAGAGTGTTAGAATCATGATATTCATATTAAACCAAAATTTATAAGCTTGAACAGTGAGGAGAGTTTATTGTTTAACAAGAATAAATTCCCTGCATTACAATTAGGGGTACAACGAGTGCAAGCTACTGAGCTCATCGACTTGTAGAATACTCAATTCGACTGAGTTGACCGAAGAACTAGAGCTCGAGTAGTTTGTCGAAACAGCTTCAATTATCGCAATATCCAAATCGAGTTGCTCGCAAGCGCAACTGCTTTTACTATTTTATTAATGTAGCTAAATAAACAGCCGAGCATAATTATTTATTAATTTTTTAATCGATTCGAGGTTTGTCGAAGAATTCGTAATTCGAATTATTTTTCGAATCGAGTTTCAAATATTTGAAAAAAAAAAACTCAATCGAGTTCTAGTTGAGTTTTAGCTTAGAGTTTTTTTATCGAGTTGAGCTTGAATTTGGCTATGTATAGACTCAACTCGACTTGATTACACCCTATACACAATCTAATTTTAAAGAATAGGAAGTGGGAATAGCGGTAGAATTTAAATTGTGTAGGAAATAGAACCTCTTTAAAATGGTCAGCTGTGAAGAAGGCCTGAAGATGGCTGCTGTTCTGATCCGTAAGAAGTTTGATGGATTATCCACCTGAAAGTAATATTTCCAAGGTTGTGCTGATCAAGAAGGCTCCTCCTGAACTCCTAGGGAGGAAAAGGAAGAATGACTGAAGCTAAATGGGATTTAGCAGAAAATGGTATAAGTGATATGGTCAGAAGTTATTGGAAACATTGTAGCTTCTGAATACATGTGAATGGAAGACTGATGGGGAAGGTGCCAAAAACGGTTGCCAATCATGGAATGCATTGCTTAGCTTGATTGTGCTTCCTGCAGATATGACTCGATAGGATTAAAATTGTTGGAATTCCATGACCATATCAAGTAAAAGTATCCTCCCTGTGAGAGAATAAATAATAAATCCATTTTCTTAGTATATATAAAAATATAAAAAAATAAAAAAAATAAAAGAAAGAAAAAGAAAGAAAAAGAAAGAAAGAAAAGCCAGGTATGAGAATGTATACTGCTTTAGAAAACAAATCTTTGGCACTAAGAAAGGATATTTGTCATACGGAAGTACTAAAGAAGCAAACGATCTTCTTTTTTTCCTCTAAAATTATTTTTTTAAGTTTGATTAGAATGATGAAGTCCTTAAATATTATCAATTAAATTATATTCTTCTAGACACGTTTGATTTTATATATATAAAGAATAAAAACTATAATGTGAAATATATTTTATTATAATGCTTGATATTGCTTAAAATAAAAATTACATTACGTTGCAATTGTTGCTATATGAATTTTTTCTTGTACCTAATATTGTATGTGAGAAAATTGTTCTACAGTTTATCATTTGATTATATTTTTTATGGTCTTTGGTAATAATATTCAGGTTTAAAAGACATTGGAGATTTATAAATAAAAAATCATATTAAATAGTTAAATATATAAGAACATGTATTCACTATTGCATACTAATATATATTTCATTGTACTTTATATAACTTTTAATTTTTTATTTTTTAAAACTACATATATTTAATTTTTGTTCAAAATTTCAATATTAAAATACAAAACTATAAAATTGACTCAAAATAATAAATTTATGATTTATGACATCTACATCATAATCTCAACTTAGAATGATCATATCTTACTATTCATAATATATCTTATATTTAATTAAATATATCAATAAGTCAATAATTTATATTATTTTGTCTTCAGTCAAAATATATTACCTTGCCTTTATGGTTTGGATACTGTAATGAATTACTTTTCCTCTTTTTTTCTCTCTTATCAATAGCCACTTTAATATTTTATGCTTTTACAATTACTCTTATGCCTAGGTTATATCTTTCTCCTTTGAACTTAAACAAATCCCACTTTAATTATGTCTTGCGCCTTACAGCCAAAGACGTAAAATATTTTCTAAAGCAGCATGCTACATTATACCTTGCTTCTTCCTCTTAAAACAAAAAATTTATTTTCTATAACAGGACCATTATTTATTGAAAGGGTTATTCTCTAGAGCAGTCCTTAAAAGAAACTAATAAAGAAAATGATAATGAAATTGATGATAGAAATGGTGGTTAAACTATCATTTTCCATTCTTCAATGGATCACGGTTTTTTGTATTCTTGCAGATAATACTGAAATTTTCTGTTTGTAATTATATTTTTCCATAATTCTTTATATTTATGTCTCTTTTGAATCTAAACAAATTTCATATAAGGTATCAAAGAAATATAGAGAAAAGGAAAAGAAAAAGATGATGAGACGTTTCTGTGCATATATTTTATTGAAAGTGGAGCCAAAGGACGGCCATGCATAGTAAGGGTTAGGACTAATCTACTGTTACAACTATGTGGTTTAGGAACAAATCTATTGTACCATTGTTACAACTTTCCAGCTCAGCATTTGACAAAGAAGGCAAACAGGCACAAAACAACCCACCTCAATAATTAGTTTTAGCATTTATCCAAAAAGATTGATTACTATAACACTCCTTGAGATAAATAGAATTAACATCGTGAGTTTCCGGCTTTTCCAAGAATTCTATATGGTCTCCCTAACAAAATAAATGAATCTTTTGTGTTTAGTACACTCATAAAAGACAAGACTAATAGCAATTTGAAGGCCTACTTGATTTTCACAAAAAAAAAAAAAAAAAAAAAAAAAAAAAAATCTACAAAGAGAACACCCAAATTATCTAACAAGTTGTGCTACTAAATATCAATACTCTACTTTGTAGAGGATCTACATGGTTTGTTGTTTCTGATTGCAATGCCAAGATAAGTGAATTAGAGTTTTTAGTTCATGTTTTTAAAATTGTTTTGATGATTCCCCCGCACAACTCATGATGACGAGTAGTTGAATTTGAGATGTGATGTTAATATTTAAGAATCGAAGAAATCCATCAATTATGTCGGTAGTGCAATGGTTTTTCTCAACATTAACAATTGAACAAAAGGAAAAATTCAAAGAACAATGGTATCAAACAATGGAAACAATGGAAATGAACATTCCAATGTTTACTTATTTTGATATTTATGTTGCAAACAATAATATTAATTATCCCTTTGCGGAAATTAGTATGTTCCGAAAGGATTGGAATACTACTGAAAGAAAATAAGAGATTCACATATCCTCATTTGAAGAAATAAAAGAGTGCAAGGAACTGAAGTTATAGCTTTCCACCCTTTAAAAGCCAAATCCAAAAGAGGACGCAAAATAGATACTTAAATTTAAATGACATGTGCGATACAACAACAAAATAATTTTATAAATCAAATTTTGGGAACAATTTCTTCTTAACTAGACAGAATTGAGAAGAACTTTCCAAAACCAGAAAATGAAAAACCTTTATTTAAATCCTCAGAATATAATAAACCTATTAAATTAGGAAACAAAAATAATGATATCATCAAAGCATTAGCCAAAAGATTAGAAGCAATAAATCTAACAGACCCCTCAACTTCAAAACGTCAACTTAATTTTCTAAGTGGTTCTAAAACACAATCCTCTTTAAGCGAAAAACAAACCCAAAATTCAGACCAAGAAGATGATCAAATATCAAAAGCCATGACAAGAAGGAACAAGAAATTATTATCCTAGGCCTACTCCTCCAAATCTCCAATATGAGGAAAGACTTCCTCAAAGAGCCATGTATAATGATACTTTCATTTATGAATGGAATATAGATAGCCTCTCTGAACATGAAATCTTAAATGTTCTACGACAAATGCTAATGGCAACAACAACCTACCTAAACGATAATGATGCACAACTTTTACTTTCTGGATTTTCTGGAACATTGAAAAGTTGGTGGGATAATTGTTTAAATGATGAAGAAAGAAAATTTCTTCAAACAAGTACAAATGATGAAGGAGAACAAAATGCAGTTCATAGAATCTTATATGCAATGACGAAACACTTTGTTAGAGATCCAAGGATCCTCTAAGAAAGAAGTTCTGAAATTCTTCAAAACCTAAGATGTAAAACACTAAGTGATTTTCGATGGTATCATGATGTGTTCATATCAAAATTAATGATTAGACATGATGCAAGACCTCCATATTAGAAAGAAAGATTTATGTATAGACTTCCTAAGGCTATAACTGAAAAGGTTAAAGAGACCCTTAGGGAAAAACATCGTGGAACAATTCTTTATGATGATCTTACTTATGGAGATCTTATAAGTGAAGTTAAGAAAGAAGGATTAAAATTTTGTTCACAATTAAGACTCCAATATAAAATCAAAAAGGACCTAAAAGCCTCTAAAAAAGATTTAGGATCCTTTTGCTCCCAATATGGTATTGAAATGCCAATACCATCCTCACAAAAACATAATATATCAAAATATTCTTCCAAACGGAAATCTTATTCTAACAAAGAATACTCAAAGAAGAATTGTAAGACCCGAGAAAATTTCAATTTTCTGAAAAATGGCAAAATCGCACTTCGTCAAAACCTCGAAATTTTCAGATTTCTGATGATGAAACGGATTTTACCGTTGGAATCGTCTCGCGAAATCTAGCTACCACATCGAATTTCGTTGAATTTCGAGACAATCGGAATTTGCACATTTTTCGAGGCACCGAGTATCGGGTGCCGTAAAACGATATGTGATGTGACAAAAGTCACCTATAACACGACTCAGCGACATACAGCATGAGCAGAGATGATGAAAATGACCCGGCCGAGATCAGGTGTACACGGTTAAAATCCAAGCCAGGACATGATTGGTATTAATTGATTTGTTAATGATAGTAAAGACAAAATAGCCAAATAGTGATCTTCTCAAAGGGGAAAAAAGACCAAAAACGTGCTGGAGAGAAACGGATTCACAGTAGCTTAGGTTTTGTGTTTTAGAGAGAGAGTGTGCCACTTCTCTCTAAGATCCCGGGCGATCGGACCGTCGGATTTCTTCGAGACAATAAGGAAAGTTGCTCTACGCGGCGAGGACTACGCGTGGGCACCGGTTTTAAGGAATTTCGACAAACTCCGTGAGGTAGGGGTTTTATCCTACTTGTTTTACTCTTGATTTAAGTGCTTTGTGATGTTTTTGCTGGTTTCGAGGCCTTGAACGACCATTTGATCTGGCCCCAATCTTTGGAACCGAAATGGAAATTGTGAAACCCAATTGTGCAGTCCGTGAGCAAAGGTAGGGACCGACAGGAGTTTATACATGATTATACAATAAATCGTGTTTTGATTTGTACAGCTCTGAACCCGCCATTAATTTTTGGGTTTACAAAGTGGGAACCAATGTTGGGATGATCGGTCAGAACAATAACCCGAGGGTTTCACTGTTCACGATATATTTTTTGAGAAAAATGTGTTTGGTTGAGTAATTCAAATCGAATTGCTCGCGCTTGCTAATTGAACCCCATGAGAGCTAATTTTTGGGGCGAATGGATTGAGATTCTACATTAGAGCACATGTCGGTTGTGTATCAATATACGCCGATTTATATATTTGTACGTGTATATAAATTTTTTGTTTGAATGACATAATGCATTTCATATGCATCGGGTAACCTAGAAATTAGGTGTAAAGATGATTACGAATTTTCGAAAAATCTAATGTTGCCATGAAGGAATTTCACGGTGATGATTTTCCGGTAATCTGAGCAGAGACGGTCCTATTAATACACGTAGAGCCCATGTATTGTTTTGGAAGGTTCCCCAACACATTCTCCCCTGAGGGTAGTTGACAAAATGAAAACGTGGTGTGTAAATGTACGCCATGTGCACAAGCAAAGGCCGCCCAAGTAATATAGTGTACCAATGGTACTGAGCATCGATCCACTGGGATGTGTGTGTCACTACGTGAGATTTGCTTTTCAAATATTATCCGGATATATGTATCAGTGAAAGCGGTACTAGTGTCCGAATGTAAACTAAACAAATTGATCTGAATTAGTTAATGGTAATGGAGATTAGGGCCATGTCTCCCCGTCACTTTCGGCGGATTATTTAAAGAGAATATTATTCACTTTATTTATGATTTATTCCATTGCCAGGTGATCTTACATTTAAATAATTCTCTCTCGAGGTATCCGCTATCTCATAGTAGAGTTAAGTGTATCTCTACCCCAACCTCGAGCATCCGAAATGCTTAAATGTTCTTAACTCTTATTTGCCACCTTCGGGATCGAATATCTCTATTTACCGAATCAAGAGAGAGTGCTCTACTCAGATCCCTAGGTATCCTCCTCTCTCGAATCTCGGATCTCCAGTATAGTCATGCTAATGTTGGCCAGACATCACCATGTAAAATGGTTACAGATGTAAAACAGATGCTAACAAATTATAAACAACTTGAATAATATAAATGGCTAATCTTTAATCCATGAAAATGTGACAGGGTTCAACAACACCCTAAGTGTAGATCTAGAACATATTGAATGAGAAAATACCAATATGTAGTATAAAAAACATCACTACTATTGTCCAAAAAGAGGAAAAATACAAATCACGGGCTCTCCTTCTTAGCTTCGGCGTCGGCTGCTGTGATTTCGCCCTGGTTAAATGCGTCTTCGATACCCTGTTATATGCCTTTTGCTTTTAATGATGAAGGACGGCTTCGCTATACAGCGTGCAGCGTTGAGACATCACGGCGTTGGGGCGTCGGCGGCGTTGTTGTTGACTTCTTTATATAGTTGACCCGGCGTCGCGGCGTTAAGGGCGTCGCTGACGTTCCGGCCATCTTGATGCGCACTTTCTCTCCGCTCCGAAGTGGCAGAAACACGCCCTTTTCACCTCAATTGCACTGCATTCACACCCGATTACCTTAATAAAATCTTCGAGGCTATAAAAATACATATTTAAAATGTAAAATAACACTAAAAACGTAGGACCCGGAGGGCGGGTATCACCTGAGGTGTTTTGGGCACTCATCACACCCCCAAACTTAGCTTCTTGCTTGTCCCCAAGCAAGAATGGACTCTAAACTGGACACACACCCTACAAACTATAGTCTAACACAAAAAATTTGGTGACACACATGCTGATACATAGAGGATCAAATTGAATGAGACTCCACACCCTTTGTCGTATTTGAAGTTCACAGGATTCGTAAAGGTGTTCGGCTATCGAGAGAACTAGGTTAAACTCGGTGAAGTTGACTAGTGCCTAGCCTCTGAAGTATTCAATAACCTTTCCTAAGGACCCTATGTCGTTAAATAAAATGACCTCTAATTATGCAGCCAGGTTTCCCCGGCAGCCCCGAGCTTGAGTTGACTCACCTAATTGGGAAAATCTAACTAAGAAATGATAGGAACGCACCGTTTTCATTTCTAAACATACCTACTCATAACATAGAACAAAACTAGTGCCGTAAATTTATGCGAGTGTTCGTGCGGGGATCGGGTTGGTGACTCCACCGAGTTGGTTAAGGGCAGGGTATTGGTTCCCCCTCGAACATCCTTCCCCGAGGCAGCTCCAACTAAACCTATGGGCTCTAAGGCGTAGGAACTTCCATCTTACATCCTTGCAGGCGTGGAAGTCAATAACTCCGACCGAGTTGGCTCGGGGCATTGGGCTTTGAAAGGCCCCTCGGGACTATCTTGGGATTAGGTCGGAGGATCAGCCCATTCTATGCCTAAATACTTTCTAATTTATTATTTGGTGAGTGGTGTTTATTTTCATTTTATTTTGGGGCTCAAAGGCAATCCTCTTTTATTTACGGTGTCCCATCTCTTTAGTGTTTAGAGGCTCCCAGGGTTTGTTAAACCTTGGTAGTTGGGCTCGGTACCTAAGCATACCTTAGAGATCATTTGTGTGTGAGTGTGATAGGCTCCTTGAAATAATTTCTTGACTAACGGTGATTCACTATCACCTCCCCATCTATCAACATAATCCCCGATCATTGAACCTCATTGAATCCTTTCTTCCATGTCAATAGTGGATTCGACTCAAAGTATTCCCCTACTCTCTAAAGCATGGCATCACACACACATAACTTCAACACGACACCACTACACATGCATATGATCTACACTAAAACACCTAAACATGACTAAACACAAAACTAAACATCCTAAGATAAGCAAGTGTAAATAAAACCAAGCAATGATGTAAACTACTTGTGCATAAATGCAAATAAACTACAGCACACATAAACATAAAACTAAGCTAAGAAAACTCGATCAGTCGATCACCACCCATACCCCCCAAACAAAATAACCAATGTCCCCACTGGCAAGAAAAAACAGTGGAGGGTGAAGGGAACTCCCCTGGTGATCGGGCAGTCATGGGCGGTGGCGGTGGCGGCGGTAGTGATGGGGTAGGAGGCCAGGAGCCCGAATTTGGGCACAGGCCGGCCTGGCTGGCTGTGTGGATGGTGGCTGGTTGGCCCAACCTTTATGCCTTATCGGCGCGAGAAGTGCCTCCATGTCGTGTGAGGAGGTTCGGTGCTCTGGGTCTCATCCTAGAATGCATCAAAGGCGCTTTCGGTGGGGAGAGCAAGGTCCTCGGTCGGGAGGTGGGGCGGAGGGGCTGCCGCCCAGAGTGGGTGGGTACGTAATTGGTGGTGGAGGTGGGATGGGACGGGGCGCAATGTCACAGGGTGTAAGTCATGAGCCTACAGTAGTCGGTGGGCTCGTCCTCGTCCGAGGGCTCATGGCCAGAATCGTAGGCCCCCTCAGGTTGTGGTACACCCGGTTTGTCCCTCTTAACTGATATTGCCTTGATTGGGTGTAACCACGCCTCATTGTCATCTAGGGGCACCCCGGCTCGTTTGCATGAGCCAAAAATGAGGAAAGGGTGCCCCAAATTCATCTTAGCGTCCCGGTTATGGAGGATGGCGTCCTCGATAACCTGCCCCACATCAAAAGGAATATCCTGAATGATGGCATAGTTGTGCAGGGCACGCTTGGCAGTCACCTCACACACGTTTGTCGTCGGAATGAGACGCGACGTGATGAAGTGATGCCAGGACGCCCAGGATATAGGCCAAATGTTTGGCCTTGAAGTGTGACATGGCCCTCAGCACGGTAAGTTTCCGCTCACCGCCATTAGTGAGACCGAATGACCTCGAAGGTGGTGTGGTCGCTTCGTAAAAGCCGATCAAACGGCTCCGAGGGGACATGATCCAGATTATAATAGCGATTGATCGACTCCGCACTGAAGTCGACCAATACACCCCTCACTCGAACCTTCTTGACTACGTGGGAGGCGAGATTGGCGTAGAATTCTCGCACCACACTCATCGCAGCTGGATAAGGTGGTTTGGCTAATTTTCTCCCGCCATCCCATGGCCCACGATAGTTTGCGGAAAAAGTGAGTCGAGTGGTAAACCCTTTCCTTGATAATAATCGGTTCTTGCGGATGGTCTTAGAACCGATCGGCAGCACCCTCGACATAAGCAGAAGTGAGATATATCATAATTGGGAATTCCGAATCGTCAACTGGTAGGCCCAAACTGCTTAGGCAATACGCCTCTTTCAGGGCGTGGAGGAAGGACTCAAGCTCCTAGGAGGGAATGCGGTGAAGTGGCACCAGGTGACACGCTCATTGGGCTAGACAATATGCCAGAAACACCTAGAATTGCACTAGGAAAACGAGAGACCCCAACTAAGTGCACTAGTGACCTAACTATGACCTTTGAAATAAACCTAAATGTGACCCTAAATGAACTAAATAGGGACCCCTAGACCTAAGGTGGATGACTAGACGGTGCAAGAACACTGGGTGGAGTGTATGAATGGCGCGCGAGGATGGGTGTGTGATGGGTGATGGTGGTGTGCGGAGGGAGGGTGTCGGAGGGGCAAAATGCGGCCTCGTAGGTGTGGTGGGAACTTTGGCAGTGAGGCCGGTGTGGAAGAGGGTGTGTAGGGAGATTAGGGTTCGGGCAAAGGCGGAATTGGGGTAAAGAGCGAAAATGGGAGGTTGGTGGCCTTAAAGCGGGCGGCCGTCGCGGCCGTTAAGCAGGGGCATGTCGCGGCGTTCGAGGAGTAAGTTCTCGACATCAGCGGCGTTGGAATCTCCGCGTCGCGGCGTTCGAGGATAGATCGCAAAAATCAAAGTTGCGGCGTTGGGATCTCATGCCATGACGTTCGAAGAGGTTAAAATCAATGTCATAGCGTTGGGATCTCCGCGTCGCTGGCGTTCCCAGAAGTCGAAAATCAGCGTCGGCGTTGGGATCTCTCCGTCCGGCGTTCCGGAAGTGAAATCAGCGTCGTGGCGTTGGGATCTCACGTCACGGCGTTCGGGAGAGGTCAAAAATGGCGTCGCGGCGTTGAGGCGTCGTGGCGTTGAGTGCCAGCGTCGCGGCGTTCTGAGTAAACCTACAATGTACATTATGCAACCATAGTCTAAGATAAGAGAAAACTCCCCTCGTGTAAATGGGACTCTCTGGACTTTTTCTTCGTGCTCGACATGAGTGGATCCTCCCCAGTACTTTCGATCGCGTGTCCTGAAATTATACAGCCCAGAAAATGATTCCGATTACGGACAACACAACAAACCATCATAACTTAAAGTAGATAATAACTAAAAATTTAGACATAAAAAGGAAAATTGCATGAAAAGAAACTTGGGTTGCCTCCCAAGAAGCGCTATGTTTAATGTCGTTAGCTCGACGGCCCTGAATCTCAATGTGCTCGAGAACGAGCTCATTAGAATCGCTTGCGAACCGTGCGATGCGGTCAAAGGAATGATCTGCTTATCCGCTTGGAACTCGCCCCCAAAATACGGCTTTAATCGTTGGGTGGTAACTGTGAAGGTTCCTTTCTCAGGATGTGTAATCCTACGCCCCACCATGTAGAAAAGACGTAGTCCTTTGTGAAGGCCGGACCATCTAGACTTCAATTTTCTCGGAAAGAGTTTTAGACGGGAGTTAAACAAAGAAGACTTGTTGTCCCGCCTCAATTCCTTCACAGTAATGTGTTTATCGTGCGGGCTTTTGTCTTTCCTTGTAAATAAGGGGCATTTTCCGCCAAGAGCACCGTTCTGGTCGTCTAGTTCCTTTGGTATGCGATGCCTTCTCAGAAGGCCGAGTGTCTTGTCCATATGTTCAGCTTCTTGGAAGGTTGCCCAGTGGGCTCGATGCTCCTAATTCCTTGGAAGGTGGCATGCTTTGCCATAAACAATTCTAAGGGTGACATACCCGAGGTGTTTTAAATGCTGTTCGATTATGCCCAGAGTGCATCTTTCAATCTTTTAGACCAATCCTTCCCCAGGCTATTAAGCTGTCTTATCAAAATGGACTTAATTTCTCGATTTGATACCTCACCTTGCCCATTTAATTTGTGGGTGTCATAAAGAGATAATAGATGGTGTACCCCATGCTTTTGCAAAACCTTGGCGTCAATCACGCGTGCGAGAAATGAGTACCATTATCTGTGATCGATTGCTGAGGGGTTCAATCGTGAGAATATGTAGGCTGCCGAAATTGAGCCACAACCTTGCATCGTTAGTGCGGGTCGAGTGCTTCAACCCACTTGAGACATAGTCTCTTTGCCCGACCAAAATGCGAGGTTGTTATAAGATGGGGAAATGGTCTGGAAATCCAGCCACATAGGTGACAGGTTCCACTTCTAGAATGGGTGCATGGGCGGTTCGTGCTTTCTAGAAATACCCCCATTCGTTGACATTTGTCACATGTGGATCTGAATGATGGGCATCTTTGAATAAAGTCGGCCAATAGAAACTGATTGAAGTACCTTGGGCTGGCACGTTCTGCAGCCCTTGAAAATGTCCGCGCCTTAGTGAGATTAGCGTGGTTCAATATATTGTTCATTTCATCTTGGATCACCCTAATCGGCGCGATTAATACATGCAAAAAAAAAGTGGCTCCTCCCAATAGTAATATTTCAAATGTCACGAAAAATCGTTTTTACGATAGTTAAATTCGGAGGGACTACAGGCCACGAATAATTTACATAATCTCTGAACCATGGGCGCCCTCTGGTGTCTTCAATAGCTAGGATTCGCTCATTTGGAAAGTCATCATTCATCTGAATATCATCACTTGCCCTTTCCAATCGTGAAAGATGATCAGCCACTAGGTTCTCAGTGCCTTTCTTGTCTTTAATCTCAACGTCGAATTCTTGCAGCAACAGAACCCACCGGATTAATCGGGGTTTGGCATCTTTTTTAGTCATCAAGTATTTAATGGCAGAATGATCAGTGTGAACGACGACCTTGTTACCAATCAAATAAGGTCTGAATTTGTCAAACGCAAAGACAATAGCCAAAAGTTCTTTCTCTGTAGTGGCATAATTCAACTGAGCATCATTCAAGGTTCTGCTTGCATAGTAAATTACCTGGAAAATTTTCTCATTTCTGCCCCAACATTGCCCCAATCACAAAATCGCTTACGTCGCACATAAGTTCAAATGGAAAGGACCAATCTGGGGCCACGACAATAGGAGCTGATACCAACTTATCTTTCAACACTAAAAATGCCTGCAAACACTGCGAATCAAACTCAAATGGGGTCCCTTGGCCCAGGAGATTGGACAGCGGTTTCGCAATCTGAGAGAAGTCTTTGATGAAGCTCCTATAGAATCCCACGTGGCCTAAAAAACTCCTGATCCCTTTAACTGATGAGGGTGGAGGTAATTTTTCAATTGCTTCAATATTTGCTCTGTCCACCTCTATTCCTCTTTCTGAAATCCAATGACCGAGTACAATACCCTCTTGTACCATAAAATGGCACTTCTCGATTAATTACTAAGTTGAGTCTCCTCCATCTTATCAATGCGATCTCAAATTTTCTAGGCAGGTTGTCAAATGAATTGCAATACCGAAAATGCATCCATGAAGATTTAGATTGTCTTCTCGACCATGTGGAGAGAAAATGGCCATCATCATCGTTGAAGGTGCACGGCGCATTACGCAGTTCAAAGAGCGTCACTTTGAATGCGAATGTACCATAGGGACATGTGAATATCGTCTTCTCTGATCTTAACCCGGGGGCTATAAGCGATTAGATTGTAGTAGGAATATCCATCAAAAAGCAATAATATTCACTTGGCCGGCTAATCGATCCGGGCCGATCTAGAAAAGCGGCAATGGGAAATGATCTTTTAAGTGGCTTTTTGTTCGATTTCCGATAATCGATACAAATCCTCCACCGTTAGCTTGTTAGAGAAAGCGATATCACGTTATTCTCAGTTCTTATGACAGTTGTTCCTCCCTTCTTAGGTACTACTTGTGCTGGACTTACCCATGCACTATTTGAAATAGGATAAGTGCAGTATCGGCCCGTTTCAATACTTCCTTTGAATTTACCTCTTTCATCCGTTGGATTCAACCTCCTCTGCGATTCCGCGAAGGTTTATGCCCATCTTCTAGCAAAATCACGATGCATGCACATGGAAGGCGAATCCCTTTTAAATCATTTAGAGACCACTTGAGCGCATTTTTATGGTCTCTGGGACCCTCGATTATACCATCACTCTAGTTCGGTCGAGGATCTTGAGACTGATCAGCTGGTGGAGTAGATGCTATCCCAAGATATGCATACTTCAAATGGCTAGAGCGAGAGGTTTTGTTCCATCTTGGGTGGTTGTTCATCCAATGGTCTTGTGCGTTTTAGCTCCTTCACTAGAGATTAGTATTTCCTTACATTGGTCAGAAAGAATCGACCATTTACATATTCCTCTGCTCTTCGCTCATATTCTGCGGATCATTACGTACTAGGCTAGTCTCCAAAGGATCAATGAGATCACTTTGGCTAGACACTATAGCCTCTACTATCTCTGCCATGAAGCAAGTATCACTCTCTGCCGGATATCTCACAGCTTCAAACACGTTGAACTTGACTTCATCTTCCTGCACTCTCAATTTTAGTTCTCCCCTCTGAACTTCAATCATTGCCTTACCAGTTGCAAGAAACGGTCTGCCCAAAATTATGGGTATTTCTTTGTCTTCTTCCATATCTAAGACAATGAAATCTGTTGAGAGAAAATCAAACTTGTCAGCGCCTTTACTAAGACATCTTATTACCGCTATAGGATGCTTTAAGGATGCGTCGGCAAGGTGATGTATTTGTAGTTGGGCCGAGCTTCACCTAATCCCAAGCGTTTAAAAATGGACAAGGGCATGAGATTTATGCGGCACCTAAATCACATGGAGCTCTCGAATAGCATTTCGATGGTGCAAGGAATAATTAAGCGCACAGGTCTTTAAACTGCGACGGTTTCCTCCCGAAGTATGGCACTACATTCCTCGATTAAGTTAAGCTGTTTTGAGAAATCGATAATCTTCTCTTCGAGACGGAGTATGTCTTTCATAAACTTCACCTAAGCGGGCATGTTCCAAAGCATCGACAAATGGGATATTGATGTGTAACTTCTTGAAAGACACTTCCATGAATTTGGTGGCCTTTATCAGAACATACTTCCTTAGGCGTTGTGGATAAGAATTGGTAGGCTGGCCCTTAGCCCGATAGTGTTTCTGCCCGGACTTCATTTCTCATTAAAATTTGTTCCTTATACGTATCATCATTTTGGCCATTTGGATGACGTTCTCGATCTCTACCTCACTCTATGGCGGTGATTACCCCTGTGTCTCTAATTCTTTACCCACTTCTCAGCATGATTTGCTTTGGCATGTTCATTCCATCTCTTCTCGGGTTTTACCTCTTGAGTTGCTTGTGGAACCGGTTGCCTTTAATCGAGTAGATTAGCCATTTGGCCCATCCCTGTACCTCGAGTTTCTGGTAATGCGGCTTGATTGTTCAATTAGTGGCTTTGTTGTGCATAATCGCCTTAGTCTCATTCATGGCATGAGTGGGAGGTCGGCATTTGGGCAAGGAGCTTGTTCTAAATCCACTTTTCTCGGGAGGTAGTTCAGCAACTTCGGTTTGATGGCATATTACTTTGATTGTTCCCTCCATCCATACCCTTGACCTTTACGATTGTTACGATTATTTATTCGCCACCCTTAGCGCCCAGTTTTGGATTACAGTAGTTATTCCCAATCGCATCCTTATTGTTGTTGTGTTTGATTCGATTGAATCGACACATCACGAGCTGCTCTGAGTTTAGTTTCTGATGGCATTACATGCTATTATCAACATCTTCAACATAATTTACTACAACTCCCATGGGTTGATCGTATGGCATTTGCCGTACGCCTTTGTCCCCAGTTAAGCTGTTTAGTAAGTTGTGCAACATGATTAACGATTAAGTGAGAACCTCTGTGCTCAAATTGCCACCCATGGCTTTCACTAGTGTAGTCTTCTCCCTAGGCCATTGATTTGTGTTAGTTCACGGCCTTCCCGAATTTCATAAGCAATTAGTGGTTTTCTTCATTAGTGCTCCTCTAAGTAGAGGCATCAATCTTTATTCTTGTTGCATTCCTCGGACCATTGCCGTATGGACTTGCATCCATCACGGATTGTAGTACGTGATGTGGGCACTTCTCATTAGTTCGTGAAATACATCCCGTACCTCGCAGGTTCTCCCCTCTAGTTGTCCAAAGTATTGATCCTCTTGCACAGAAGTTGTACAATTTTGAGAATAGGAAGAACTTGAGTCGAGGAATTTTTGCACTTCATCCGTTCCATGAGGTAATGGAATCCGATGGCGACTTGTTAACCAATGCTTGGCTTTATCAAGTGAGGTAAAAGCAGTCTCAACTTTGAGTACCTCTTGATAACCCCATTGTACTTGATAAATGTCACACACTTCCAAGAAAAGTTGGTCAGATGCATATTTGGATTCTCATTAGGCAACCCGTGAAACAAGATGTTTTAAAGCATCACAAAGTGGCTGACTTTAACTCGAAGTTGTTTACTTTTTGAATAGGTGAGATCAATACGATGGCTATGCGAACAACGTTGGGTGGTAGAGCAAACTCCTCTAACAACATGAAGGGGTCATGGCTGAATAAACGGCACAGGTGTGATTCGCTAGACATTACGTTACGGCCTCTTTGGGGCTCGTTTTGCTCAATGCTAAGATCCTGCTCTTCATTGTTCTCCATGTTTGCTAATTTTCTGAGCTGTTCCGTTCTCTGTTCTCTGCGTGTTTTGTGTAAAGTTCTTTCTGGCTCAGGTTCAAACAAATGTTGGTCAACCTGATCTCGTCGGCGCATGTACTCACTGAAATCTAAACTGCAATCACACACGAAACAACAAGACCAAATTGCCAGCACTTATAAAAACAAATAAAAATAGAAATTCGAGTAATATCTAATTGCTTTATTCTCACATATCCTCGAAACCTATCCGTGCGGTGCCAAAAACTTGACGGGCCCGAAAAGCGTGGTGTGTAAAATGTACGCCTATGCGCAAGTGCCTTTGTCGCCCCAAGTAATATAGTGTACCAATGGTCTGGGATGCTCCGATCACGGGGATAGGTGTTGACTCTGAAGATTGCTTTTCAAATATTATCGGATATATGTATTGTGTGAAAGGGTACTAGTGTACGAATGTAAACTAAACAAGCGTCGAATTAATTGCGCATGTAATGGAGATTAGGAGCTATGTCTCCCCTGTCACTTTCGATGGATTATTTCTTAAAAGAGAGGCCATTAGTTTGTTATGATTTATTCATGGCTAGTGATCTTGCTTACGAAATACCCTCTCTCGAGGTGTATCCGCTATCTCGCTAGTAGAGTTAAAGTATCTACCTTTCGATACTCGAAATGCTTAAATGTTCTAACCTTATTTACCACCTTCGGGATCGGAATATCTCTATTTACGAATCCAGCGAGAGGCACGCTCTCTCGAGATCCACCCCAGGTATCACCACTCTCTCGAATCTCGGATCTCCAGTATAGTCATGCTAATGTTGGCGAGACATCACCATGTAAAATGGTTACAGATGTAAAAGCGATGCTAACAAATTATAAACAACTTGAATAATATAAATGGCTAATCTTTAATCCACTTGAAAATGTGATTCAACAACACCCTAAGTGTAGATCTAGAACATCTTGAATGAGAAAATACCAATATAGTATAAAAACATCAGTATTATTGTCCAAAAGAGGAAAAATACAAATCACGGGCTCTCCTTCTTCGCTTTCGATGTCATTCTTGAGTCCTGATTTCGGCGCCCTCGTTCGATACGTCCCCGATACCCTCCATTTATCGCCCCTTTTTTTGCTTTTGGCGGTAGAAGGACAAAAGCTTCGGCGTTAACGTCGTGGCGTTGCAGCGTCCGCGGCGTTGAACGTCCGCGGCGTTGGGGCGTCGCGGCGTTGTGCCCTGTTGACTTCTTTATATAGTTGACCAAATCCGCGGCGTTGGGGCGTCCACTGGCGTTGGGATGTCTCGCGGCGTTGGGGCGTCAGCGGCGGGTGGGATGCTCGGCGACGTTGGAACGTTGCGACGTTCCAGCCATCTTGATGCACTATCTCTCTCTGCTCCAAAGTGCTTCCGAAACCTGCCCTTTTCACCTCAATTACACCTGCATTCATACCAATTGCACTAATCAGATATCGAGCTATAAAAATACATATTTAAATGTAAAATAACACTAAAAACGTAGGACAGATGTGGGTATCACCTGAGTGTTTGAAATCATCAGTAGTCCATATTTTCTTTGAGCATTTGTTAGTATATTTTGAGAACAACAAGTTTCGTTTTGAAATGATCATTTTCTCCTTACATGGCTTAGGCAAGTGTGAGGGTCGGTGGGGACTCGGGACATGGGTTAGTCATGTAGACATTCAAGTGGGGATCACCACGATTACTTGAGTGTGTGTTTACATAGGATAACGTGCATATGCGCTTAGGTGGGGAGTAACCCATTTAGGGTGATTCCGCTCTTGGGCATTAGCTCACCTGTCGAGGAATGATATATTATTATTTCCGAGTACAGGAGCGTGCGAGGAGACGGCTCATCTTAGAAGGCGATTTGAAGAAAGCGGGTTCCATGCATTTTTAGTAGTTTTGTGACAGCAGTATGTATTAAATTCTAGAGATTTTTAATACATGTTGAAATAAGTGGTATTAACTCTTGAGCTATGGTATATAGTGATGTATATTGTTGATATTGTTGTATAGGCCCAAGTGGCTGTTTTGCACTCATGTATGCCTGTATGATGTTGTTTGGGACGAGTTATACTTTGGAGTAGAGGTCCGTGCAAAGGAGACTACTCAGATTTTTGTGAATAGTGTCGGGTTGGGGCATTCCACGTCATGCAGTTGACGGGTTGTCAACGGACCCCAGGGGTTTTGGGGAGTCACAACTTGGTATCAGAGCTTAGGTACACGAATACCTAGGGCTTGAGGGCTTGGGCTTAGGCCATAGTCGTGTAAGAACATCACCACTTGGTGTGGCTCGTTATTAGAGTTTAGGTAGAGACACCTAGGAAGGCCTGAGGACAGAGCTAGAACTAGCGCATGTGTTTATTTATGATCATGTAATTGTTGATGGATTGATGTGTTTGTGATTAGTTTGTGTAACTTAGTGATTAGCACATAGTGTGTTGGAAAATTTGATAGAGTTTACAAGTGTAAAAGCTGGAAAAAGAAATAAATAAAATAAATTTTAATAAATTTTAATTGGTTTTATTGGAAAATGAAAGAAAAAAATGAGAATTGAAAGGGTGCTTAAGGTTTTACAGTGTAAAGCGAAGAAAAGTGAAGAAAATAAATTTTTATAAATTTATTGGTATCTTTGAAGATAAAGAAAAAAAAATGGATAGAGTATTTTTTTGGTGTTTTCGATACTTGATGGAAAAAAAAAATTGTGTGAAAAAAAGCGAGAAAAAAAAAAAAAAGAAAAAAAAAAGAAAATTACAGAAATTAGTTGAGCTCTTTGCCCAAGCGTATCCGTCTGTGGAAAATTGTATGTGACATGCGAATCCCCCAGGCATCACGGTCTGGGACTAGGAGCGTGTCGCGATCTGAGGGTGTATCATTGACCTGGTACAATTAGGTGTGCGAGTAAGTTTGGGAGAGAGTGTATTGCAATAGGGAGTTGTATTTTTAATAGGGTGAAATTGTAAGGTAGGGAGTATGGAGTCAAATACAAATTATTAATATCGACATGAGAGTCTAGCATTGTTGGGCTTTTGTGTCGCAATACACTGCAGTGTATTGTGACTAGAAAGGGAGCATGAGGCAGGCGCTATGTCGCGACCTAGGCCACGACACGACCATGCAGGGCGGCGCGACAAGTCCTGCGACACGACGGTGAGGGCTGCGACCGCGGCCATCAGCCTGCGACACGGCGGGGGCGGGGCCACGACACGGCCCTGTGCGCCGCAGCGCTGGGCGCGCACAGGCGTGAGCAATTTGGCCCATTACGCTGTGCACCCGGCCGATTTTGGACTCAATCTTGTTTACAGTCTTGTTTGAACCTTTATTTCATGAACAGCGTTCATAGACACTATTCTAAAACTTTTCGGAAAAAAAATAATAATAATAAATTTTTTTGAAAATAAAATAAAATAAAATAAAATGAGTTAAAATGTTTTAAAAATGAAAATTTCAAAAAAATAAATTTTTTTATGTTGATTATGATTTAATGTGGAATTAATTGTCTGCATTGCACATAAATCTTTGGGACAATATATATGAAATATATTTTACGAGTATGAATAGTGTCTCGGGGTTGTGATTATGCCTTAGAGATACTACATTAGATTTAACTTGCCATTTGACATGTAGATGGCTAGTGGGAAACGGGACGATAGAGAGGGGCGTCCACGAAGTCTTAGTCGGGCACCACAGTGTTGGTCAGCGAGGCCTTTGTTGAAATTTGTAGGTATTGCGGTATTTCTTATTGCACAGAGACTAGTCTGTGGTGTAAAAGGGAGGGTCGAGTAACCTCCGAGAGGTTTAGGGGCGCATCATCCTCGACATTCACATGGGGAGATCCGATTGTGGCGGACCATTGATTCATGCCCGGTCGAGAAGGTGTTAGAGGCTATGGAGTTACCTGGCGCGACCCGGGGATCGAGGCCCAGAGCGTGTTCTAGCTAGAGGTGAGGCCCAAATATGGTGGGAGGGCAAGAAGACCTCCTAGGGCCGAGCAATGATGGGCGAGTTCAGGGAGGCTGTTCATGGTTAGAGTATTTTCGGATACTACGAGGCGTCGAGAAGGCTGGAGTTCACTGGGTTGAAACGGGGATGATGAGGCGTGATAAATTATGTGGCTAGATTCCGCGAGCTAGCCGTTTCTTTGATGATTACGTGTACAGACATGGCCAAGGTGAGACATTCAAGAATGGGCTGAAGTTGTCCGTCGGGCGAGTTATGGGGACTTCACCTACGGGATGTGGACTCGTGGTTGGAGACTGACCGACCCGTAGAGAGAGATCGGGGATGCTCGGAGCACTCGGGATGCGGGTGTTAGTAGCAAGAGGAAGGAGGCTTAGTCTTCTTCTAGTTCGGGAAAGGACGAGCTTCTAGTTCCATGAGGTTCGAGTCCAGAGCATCCGGGCAGGGACGAATTAAGTTACTGTCGAGTTGCAGGCGAGATAATTCTTCCCCTACGCGGCTGGACATATGGTGGATTGCCCCGGAGGCGGGGATCGGGGTTTTGGGACAGCACAGGTCCGGTCAGCGATGAGACCAGGGAGAGGGATCTGATTGCATTCCTCCATCGATGCAGGTCGGGAGGCCCGGTTCGGTTTTAGGGGAGCTACGGAGCTCGGGTTACACGAGCGGACGAGAGAGGCGGGTATGGGCCGGCGGAGGATGGGGCCACGGGACGGGGACGTCGGGGTTCGGGGAGCATGCATGCCATCACACCCTTGGTGGTCGGGGATCGGCTAGTTATACAGTGCGTTTTTGCTATCTTTGTAGGCGAGAATTTATTACGATTCTAGTGCGTCGCATTCAATTATCGTTGCATCGGTTGATAGAGTTGGACTTAGAGGTTGAGACCTTGGGAGCCTTTGTATGCTGAGTTCTCCCCTGGGGATTAGGGCGAGAATAGGGATGATATGTCGTGGTTGCGAGTTGGAGATCTTGGGAACTCTACTCACAGTGGACCTGAGGATCATGGACATGTCAGAGTTCGATGTCATCCTGGGGATGGATTGGTTGACGGCTTATAGGGTCGTTATCGATTGTGAGCGTAGGAGAGGTTACGCTACAGCGGGGCCAGTACTGGGTGATGTGGTATTTCGGGGGGGACAAGCATGATGGTTTGGCCCCAGACGGTATCTGAGTCAGTGTTAGGGACAGTTAAGCGGGTTGGCTAGCGAGCCTTACCCTAGAAGGACGGAGAGACCCGGACTTAGATCTACCTCGGGTAGTTTGTGAGTGGGGGATGTTTTACGGATGAGTTATCGGGATTGCCTCCCTGAGAGGGGTTGTAGACCGATTATCGATTACACCACAGTACTTAACAAGCTCTCTATGACTCCGCGCAGGATGGCACAGGTTGGCGAGATTCAGGAACTCGAGTCCGACTACGGGAGACTCTTTGGACAAAGGGGTTCGATGAAGCCAAGGCAATTCACCGCTGGGCGCAGTTACATTTGCGAAGAAGAAAGACAAGACCCTTATTTGTGCATTAACTCACAGACGATTGAGCAGGATTCTGATCGAATCGGTACCCATTGCTAGAGATTGAGTAGCTTGTTGTCGATTGAGAGGCGAGTCTACTCCAGATAGACCTTATGCGGATTTACCATCGGTTGAGGTTAGGGAGCCCGATTTCCCTAAGGCGGTGTTTAGGGCGCGTTATGGGCACTTTGAGTTCACGGTGATGCCCTTTGGATTGGCGAATCACATTGCGCATTCATGGATCTCATGCGTAGAATTGTTCCAGCCTATCCCCAGATCGTTATCGTGGTATTTGTAGTTGACATCTTGATCTACTCGATCCAGTGGGAGCGCCGTGAGTATCATTTGGATTGTATTTGAGTTGTTGAGAGACCATCGGTATGCCTTCTAAGTTGATGAAGTCACGAGTTTAAGCTTCTTGAGGGTGATTTGGGATACGTGGTGTCGACGCTCGGGCATGTCCCGATGGACCTAGAGAGGATTGAGAAATTTGTGATGAGTTAAGGAGGCCGAGAAGTCAGTCTTCGAGATACGTAGTTTCTTGGGATTGGTTGGGTATTACAGGATATTCATCGAGGATTTCTCCCGGATAGCAGCACTTATGACGAGATTGACCCGGAAGGAGGTAAAGTTTGATTGGGATGACCGATGCGAGGAGGCATTCCAGGAGTTGAAGAGGAGGCTTACTACAGCTCCTATCTTGATAGACCGGACGGAGGACGAGGGGGTACCACAGGTGTATTATGATGCCTCGAGTGTCGGGTGGGATGTGTTTGATGCGATCCAGGGAGGGTAGTAGCTTATGGTTCCGTCGGTTGAAGAATCATGAAGCGAATTACCCCGCTGCTGACATGGATTTGGCGACCATAGTCTTTGCCTTGGGTGGCGTCGCTACTTATATGGCGAGGAGTTCGAGGTGTACTCAGACCACAAAAGTCTAAAGTATATTTTCATGCAGCGGGACCTCAATATGAGGCAATGCAAATGGATGGGTTCACACAAGGATTATGACTTCACTTTTGCATTCTGGCACTAGTAAAGCGAATGTGGTGGCCAGTGCGGCAGTCGGGGTCGGGAGCATTGCTGGCCCCAGTATAGAGCACCGGGAGTGGCGGATGCTCGAGCGTGGGACAGGTTGGAGCTCACAGGTACATCGGCGAGGCTCAAGGCTCTGCGTTGGGGGTTTAGTGGCTGCGGAGTCTCACAGTGAGCAAAGTGATTGAGTCCGGTGGCGGGACGAGAGATCAGTGTCATCGGGGGATAAGATGCAGTCAGTCACAGTGTGAGAATTTGGACAGATCACGCGAGATGGTAGTCTTCGATAGGGGCGGGTAGTGGTTCCCCGGGTTGACCGATTGAGAGAGGAGATTCTCGGGGAGTTTCATTGCTCGATTCACCGTGCATCCGGAGTAAGCGAGAAGATGTACCGGGATCTTCCGTGTGATACTGTGGAGTGGGATGAAGAGACACGTAGGGGACTTTGTGCGACGATGTCTCACGTGTCAGTAGGTTAAGGCTGAGCACCAGAAGCCAACAGGGCTACTTCAGCCATTGGAGGTGGCTGAGTAGAAGTGGGAGCATGTCACGATGGATTTTGTGACCCACTTTCCACGGACACCACAGAGACATGATGCGGTATGGGTGATAGTGGATCGGCTCACGAAGTCGGCACATTTTCTAGCCGTGCGGATGACCTTCACATTTGAGAGATTCTACAGGTTGTACATTCGAGAGATAAGTCATTTACCATGGGTGCAGTATCAAAGTGTATCGGATAGGGCAAGGGTTTACAACGCACTTTTGGAAGAGTTTCCAAAAAGGATATGGGCACACGGCTGACAATGAGTACAAATTTCCACCCACGGACCCAGATGGTCGATCGGAGAGGGACTATCACGGGTGTTAGAGGACATCACTGCGAGCATGCGATCTGGATCATAAGTAGCATTTGGGAAGAGCACTTGCCCTTAGTGGAATTCACTGCAAACCCATAGTTACCAGGGGCGAGTATCTGAGGATGGCATATATGAAGCATTGAATGGGAGGCCATGTAGATGTTTTATTATGTTGGACCGAGATGGAAGAGCTCCATCAAGCGGGTCACGATCGATTCAGAGACACCTTCGAGAAGGTGAGTTTGATACGGCGGCGTCTTCTCCGCGATCGGGAACCGGCGGAAGAGCTATCTTTGATGTCTGACGTCGACCCTTAGAGTTCGTGGTTGGAGATTAGGACGTAGGCGCGGGAAGGTATCATGAGGTATATTGGGCCTTTCGAAGGATACTCGAGAGGTAGGCCTTTGTTAGCGTACGAGTTGGCTTTACCGCCCGTGTCGGGTGTCGCGGGTATTTCACGTCTCCACGCTCCGGAAATATACTCCAGATCCAGCACATGTGGTGGATTGGGGACAGATTGAGGTTGACAGATGGGACCTTCGGGGAGGGGACCGGTGTGCATTTAGATAGCCGTGATTAGGTTTGCGACGCCGAGACCGTAGAAGAGGCTAGTGAGGTGCTTTATGGTGGCACTGTGTGGAGTGGAGGAGTCAATGGGACGAGGGACCGCGATCTGACCACTATCCGCTTCTTGTTAGGGATGAATGTACGTGGTTTAGTCGTTTAATATTTAAATGACGAGTTTACATGCATGGTATAGTGCACGTTGCATATGCTTGTGAGTGATTGTGATTGTCTAGAATTTCGGGACGAAATTCTTTTTAAAAAGGGGAGAATGTAAGACTGAGAAAATTCCAATTTTTACGAAAGAGCAAATCGTAATTCGGTCAAGGCAGAAGAAATTTTCTAGATCTCGAGATGTGTGGTTTCGTTGGAATCGTCTCGCGAAATCTAGCTACCACGTGGAATTTACGTCGGGTCAGGGCGGTCGAATTTGGAGCGTTTCCGAAGACACTTAGAGTATTGGATGCGATAAGCGACATGTGATGTGACAAAAGTAACCTATAACATGTACTCATGTGACATAAGCAGCATGAGTAGAGAGATGATGGAAATGGACGGCCGAGATTGTGCCACGTGTCAAAATCCAAGCTTAGGGACATGATTGGTATTAATTGATTTGTTAATGATAGTAAAGACAAAATAGCCAAATAGTGATCTTCTCAAAGGGGAAAAAGGACCAAAAGCGTCTTGGAAAGCAGTTCATAGTAGCTTAGGTTTTGTGTTTTAGAGAGAGAGTGTGTCACTTCTCTCTATGATCCGACGATCGACCAGTCGAGTTTCTTCGGAATGAAGGAAGAAATTCTTCTGCAGGCGGAATTTCACGTGTGAGCCGGTTTTAGGAATTTCGACAAATTCCATGATGTAGGGGTTTTATCCTACTTGTTTTACTCTTGATTTAAGTGCTTTGTGATGTTTCGGTTGGTTTGAGGCCTTGAACGACCATTTGATCGGTCCCAAATCTTGGAACCGAAGTGTGGAAAAATTGTGAAACCAATTGTGCGATCCAGCAGCGGTGTAGGGACTGAATTGGGTGTTTGTGTCATGATTTATACAATAAATCGTGTTTTGATGTGTATGAGGCCGGAAATGGCCATGGATTTCGGGTTCACAAAGTGGAACCGATGTTGGATGATTGGCCAGTGAGCAGTGGCAGGGGTTTCCTTTGTTTCACGTGAATAGTGTTCACGAAATATTTTGTGAGAAAAATGTGTTTGGTTGAGTAATTCAAATCGAATTGCTCGTGTTTGTTAATTAGCCCATGAGAGCTAATTTTTGGTGAAATGGTTTTATTATGTATGATATGTATTAGAATTCTAGAATTTTAATACATGTTTGAAATATAGGGGAGTGGTAACTCTTAACTATGGTATATAGTGATGTATATTGATAGTATTGTTGTATGGAGCCCAAGTGGCGTTTACTCATGTATATGTCTTATGATGTTGTTGGGGCGGGTTATGGCCACTTTGGGTAGAGGTCCACAGTACAAGGGACTACGCCGATTTTGTGAATAGTGTCGGGTTACCGACATTCAATGCAGCCAGGTTGACGGGTTGTCAACGGACCCCGAGGTTTTGGGGGTGTCCACAAGAATTTAGGAAATATAAATCTCCATAAGTATAAACACAAACCTCAAAATACTACTAAAACCATATAAAAGAGAAATAAGATGTATAAATGTGAACCCAAAAAAGGACATATAGCCCCCAAATTGTAGAAAACAAAAATAAATGTTTTATACGATTCGAGGAAGAAGATTATTATTCTGAAAGAGAGTACCTGTTCTTCTGAGTCAGATAATTCTCAAAATAAAATCCAACTTTAGAAAAAGAACAAAAATCAAATTGATAAGGTAGAAAATTGTTTATGTCAAGTTAATGTTTTAGCTGTGATCAGGAGTACTAATAGAAATGATAGATCCAAATAGAAGATAAAGAAGCCAAAGCCAAATATATAAGAAAAATAATGGAACAAAGTAGCAAATCAAAAAATTATGTATCTCTTTCAAATGCATATAGATTCAAAGATATTATGCAACAATTTGAAGTACAAGAACCTATCACAATTCAAGATTTTAAATAAAAATAAAATATAAATAAAGACACAAATTGAAGAATTAAAAGATTTTACTCAACATTTAGACATTAAAATTCAAAATATAGAAAATCAAAAAGCCATTTTAACACCAAAAACTTCTGAAGATTTAGATACTTTTGTGAATAGTATGACTATTGTACAAAAACAAAGATGGTATACCAAAATTACTTTAAAAATAAATCCTGATTTCCAATCAACTTTTATAACTTTGATTGATTAATTTGATCTAAATTGTATAAAGGAAGGATTAATTCCTATTTATATTTTATCAAAACTTCACAAAAGGCTTTGTCCCATTAGTAATGTTTCCCTTAAGGTACATACAAAATACCCGCAGTCCATATCTACAAGGTTGGTATTTGTATCAAAACCCCATTCTTACTAGTAAAAAATATTAGTCATCAAATTGTTTTAGGAACACATTTCCTAACACAATTATATCATTTTCATATAGATAGTCAAGGATTAAAAACAACTTATAAAAATCAACAAATCCTATTTGAATTTGTCAAAGGCATATAATTAAAAGAAATAAACCAACTTCAAGATCATATCAATTTACTACAACAAAAACAACAATAGGTCAAATTTCTTAGGAAAGAAATCCATTACAAAAAGATAGAAGAAAACCTGAAATCTAAACAAATACAAGAAAGGATTAAACAACTTCAAAAACAAATTGAAGATAATTTATGTTCTTCTGTTCCAAATGCTTTTGGAATGAAACAACATATAGTTTCTCTACCATATGAAAAAGATTTCAATGAAAAACAAATCCCAACTAAAGGCAAGACCAATTCAAATGGAGTCTAGAACTTTAGAATATTGCAAAAAGAAATAGAAGTGACTTGTTAAGCAAAAATTGATAAACAGTCATTCTCCTTGGAGTTGTGTGGCCTTTTATGTCCAAAGGCTTTTGAAATTGAAAGTGGCACTCCAAGGTTAGTTATCAATTACAAACCTCTTAACAAAGATCCCTCTGATGGATTAGGTATCAATACAACAAAAGAAACTTACTCCAAAGATTATATAATGCAACAATTTTTCAAAATTTGATATAAAATTTGGATTTTGTAGGTCAGTTCGCCAAAGATAGGTACAAAAGAGCATTTACAGTTCCATTTGAACACTATGAATGGAATGTAATGCCTTTTGGCCCAAAAAATGCTCCTTCTAAATTTCAAAATATTATGAATGACATTTTCAATTATTATACTAGATTTTCTATAGTGTATATTGATGATGTTATTATATTTTCAAATTCTATAGAAGATAATTTCCAACATTTAAATTTTTTTTCAAAAACTGAGTCGAACTGTGATTACTTATATGCGCATCAAAATCAAACATAAACAAATATAAGATTCTTAGGGTTTGATATTTATCAAGGTAAAATTAAATCTATTCAAAGAGCAATTGAATTTGCTAGTAAATTTCCTAATAAAATAAAAGATAAAAATCAACTTCAAAGATTTTTAGGAAGCCTAAATTATGTAACAGATTTTTATCCAAATCTTAGAATCCTTATCAAACATTTATTTCAAAGGTTAAAGAAAAATCCAAACCCATGATCTGATGAACATACATAAATAGTCAAATAGGTAAAGGAACTTCCTTATTTAGGAATCCTTCATCCAGAAGCCTTTCCCATTATAGAAACAGACACCTCAAATATAGGATATGGTGGAATCCTCAAACAAGATTTTGAAAACAAAATCTCCATTGTTAGGTTTTATTCTAGGATTTGGAGTGGCCCCGAAAATTATTCCTTGATAAAGATTTTAGCAATTGTTCTTTGTATTGAAAATTCCAAAGTGATGCTTTTAACAAAGAATTCTTTTTACGTGTTGATTGCAAAGTGTTAAAGAAATATTGCAAAAGATCGGCTAAAATTGGTTTCAAAACAAAATTTTGCCGGATATCAAGCCATTTTATACATTTTTGGCTTTGACATTGAATTTATCAAAGGATCTTCAAATGTTTTATCTGATTTCCTCTCACGGGAATTTTTACAGGGAAAATGAGCAAAGCAGACCCCATAAAACCAACAACCAAAGAGTCCTATGCCATGTCAAAAGCTCAATCTTCAAACCGCTTTAAGGTTTTGGGATAAATTCCTAAACCTATTGTTCCGACTTAGCGAGCCCTATTTACATTTCAAAAGAACCTAAGCAAGCTAATCGAGCGCTGACGGATCGTGTCTACTCTTGGCTCTTTTTAGCTCCAAAAGATTTTTCAAAAAGACAAATTCTGTCTCAAATGATATTTCAAAAACCCGTGGATTCTATGAGTTTATACTTGTAGACACGGAGTCGGTTCAAGTTTCTTATGTCAGGAACCCTGAGGGTACTGATATTGCTTACTCAAAATACAAAATTTTGAAAATCATTTCAGAAATAGATTGGGAACAAAGTCCTTTTACACACAAACGTTTTTCACAAAATTTTGTTCATCAAACCTTTGTAAATTATAATGACTACAAATGTAGTTTAACACTTTTTTTGTTAAACCTTCACACTTTCGTGATTTTCGATTGGGGAGAAAAATCTAGAATGAATTTCAAGTAGTTTTCGGGAATGAGTAGCTCTTCTTTGGCGCTACTCAAATATTTTATCTACGAGATTCGCAAGTCTTTTGATTACTTCAAAGTCAATGGTGAAATCTTTTTCCCTTATGGAAATAGCTATTATTAGCTTTACGTACCAGTGTAGAATCATGGATTATTCTTTGGGATTTTCTTGCCAAGTTTCACTGCCTGCCTTATCCACAGCATTTGGCTTGGGAATTCAAGATTAAATGGTGGAAAGCTTTCAAAATTTCCCAAATTCAAACTTTTGAGTCAATAAAAGAATGGATTGACTCTAAAAAGCCTAAATCCAAAAAGCCCACAAAAACAAAGATTCATATTTGGACTCAACCTTTACCAGGCCCTCTTGCTTGACCCCAAACTCTTTCAAAAAATTCTTGTCAATAGCCATTTTAATTTTTTATGCTTTTACAATTACTTTTACGCCTGGGTTATATCTTTCCTTTTGAACTTAAACAAATCCCACTTTAATTATGTCTTGCCTTACACCCAAGGCAGTAAAATATTTTCCTAAAAAAGCAGCATGCTACATTATACCTTAACTTCTTCCTCTTAAAACAAAAAATTTATTTTCTATAACTGGACCATTATTTATTGAAAGGGTTATTCTCTAGAGCAGTCCTTAAAAGAAACTAATAAAGAAAATGACAATGAAATTGATGATAGAAATGGTGGTTAAACTATCATTTTCCATTCTTCAATGGATCACGGTTTTTTTGTATTCTTATGTATAGCCATTGAAATTTTCTGTGGTTTTGTAATTATTTTTCCATATTCTTTATATTTATGTCTCTTTTTGAATTCAAACAAATTTCATATAAGGTATCAAAGAAATATAGAGATAAGAGAAAAGAAAAAGATGATGGAGACGTTTCTTTATATTTTATTGAAAGGAGTCAAAGGACGGGACCATACGTAGTAAGGGGCTAGGGACTAATCTACTGTTACAACTAAGGGCTAGGGACAAATCTATTGTACTATTGTTACAACTTTCCAGCTTAGAATTTGACAAAGAAGGTAAAATAGGAAAAAGACAAAACAACTATCTCAATAATTAGTTTTAGCATTTATCCAAAAAGATTGATTACCGTAACACTCCTTGAGATAAGTAGAATTAACATCGTGAGTTTCCGGCTTTTCCAAGAATTCTATATGGTCTCCCTAACAAAATAAATGAATCTTTTGTGTTTAGTACACTCATAAAGAAGACAAGACTAATAGAAATTTGAAGGCCTACTTGATTTTCATAAAAAAAAAAAAAAAAAAATTATCTAAGCAAAGAGAACACCCAAATTATCTAACAAGTTGTGTTGGCCAAATATCAATACGCTACTTTGTAGAGGATCTAGACATGGTTTGTTGTTTCTCGGATTGCAATAAGATAAGTGAATTAGAGTTTCTTTAGTTCATGTTTTTAAAAATTATTTTCTACTTAAAAAAAAAAAGGTGTTTAAGGAAAATAGAAAGAACACATTTGGTTCATTTCTTTATTTTCTTTGAAAAACATAGAAAATATTAAAATAGTGTTATTTGAGTTTTCAAAAACGGGCCCTTAATCTCCAATAAAAACACAAAAATGCTGACTGGTTGTCTAATAGTTGAAAACATGGATCAAGTAATACGTTACCTCATCTTAGGAAAGTGTGGGGTTTTGGTCTATGAGGGTTCTTATTGTTTTGCAACCAAGCAACCCTGCATGAGATAGAAAGAGCAGGGTTGCTTGGTTACAAAACAACCAGTTGATCATAATACACTACCATAGAAAGAGTAGAAGACACATGACTTACCTGAAGCTTAAAACACGTGATTTCCTTTCTGTTGTAACTGTCTTCAATCTCTATAATGTTTATGCTTGACCTTCTGTTTAAATATCAGAGAATAATATAGTGTCAGGTCTTGTTTTCATCTCTATGCTTTGTTTCACTGCTGTGTTCTCCATGTACTAAAAACCAACATGGCATCAGAGCCTGCTCAGCCTTCCATGGTGTCATACTCGTCTACCTCACAACCATCTCTATCTTAGCCTCAGAATGGCTCTTCCTTCTCACAGATTGTGTCTACTACCACACCTTCAACACTTACTCCATTGAATTTATGCCTCAATCATTCAATCTATCCTCTAGCGGTACACATATTATCTCTACAGTTTGAGCACATGAATTGGAGAGTTTTCTCTTTGGCACAAGACTTCTGATAACAATGTTCTTGTTGAATTTACTCCTACCTGTTGTTACGTTAAGGACAATCTTTCGAAAGACATCCTTGTCAAGGGCACTTTGCGTGATGGCCTCTACCAGTTGGATCTCTCTCCTTCTTCTATGTCTTCTGCTCCTGCATCTGATTCAATTTCGTCCTTCATCCCTAAGGCCTACCACATGTCTGCTTCTTTGTCAACACAATTTTCTTCTTATAATAAGTCTCAACATGTAATTTCTCTATGGCATAATAGACTTGACCACCCAAATTCTAGTGCTTATTGCATCAACTTTTTAATACACTTCATTTTTCAGTTTCTTCTAAGTTTATTCCTCAGTTTTGTAACGCTTGTCAATTTGGTAAATTTCATCAAATCACATATTCTTCTTCATCTCTTAAAACTATGAAACCATTCCAGCTCATCCATTCTGATGTTTGGGGTCCTTCTTCTCATATTTCTCTTGATGGCTACAAGTATTATCTTTCCTTTGTTGATGACTTTACCCGTTATGTGCGGATTTATCATCTTCGCCTCAATTCTGAAGTTCCATTAATGAATGCTGAAATTACGTGTTTTTACATACTTATTTTGAGCCATTTTTTTTAGTGATTATCACAATAAAACCCCTAATTTAGCCAATTGTTGGTTCCTAAGCATGAAACTAATGATTACCTTGAGTTCGTGTAATTTTGAAGGTGATTGATAAGTTGTAAGGTTTGAGCTTTTGAAGGCAAACCCGCAGGTATTCAGGAGTTGATATCACGCATGGGACATGTTCGGAGATAAGCAAGAGTCAAATTGGAAGCTTGAGGAGAGCCAGAGACTTTCATAATTAGTTGATAGTGACTGCGAAAATCTCGTAGTACATCACATTTTTCCCTTGTTCAGTTTCCCAGTGACTTATAGTCACTACAAAAATTTCATAGTGCAGTTGGGTAGCCTTTGGAGGATTTCACAGTGACCCTTAGTCGTTATGGAGGAAAATTTGCGATTAGCCAGTCAATGTTCACGAGTTGGTTTCACAGCCACTTTGAGCTACTGTGAAAATTTCGCACTCACTTTAAGTGACAACAAAAATTGCGGATAAGGCACAAAAAGGAGAGAAATCATGGAAGATTAGTGGGAGTTCTTGGATGATCAGAAAAGGCAAGGCACTTACAAGGGAGATACTGTAGAGCCCTGGGCCAATTTTATAAAAGGAGAGGAACCTGAGAGAGAAAGGGAGGAAGCCATCAGTGTAAATCACCACCGAGAGCTTGAAGGACGACTACGAGTTCATCGGAACCCGATTCTACTTCTTCTTTTATATTTCTTTTTTATCCTTGTTGGTTTTTTAATTTAAAACATGTTTAGTTTTCTTTATCTAGAGACTCAGTGTGGCCAGTTATGAGCTGTATTAGGTTTTTTGATTTAATCTTCGACACAAATTCGACTCAATATATTGAGTGGCTGTTTTATGCTTAAAAAACGTGACAATTGGCCATTGTTTGCATCATTTAACATTTAACATGAGACTGAGAGGAGATGGAAGGATGGGATTAGGAATGGAGTGCCAGGAGATGATCATAGGACGGACATACTCCATGACTCCCCAGCATCACGTGGTATAGAGAGATTAACCAAGCAATACTCTCTATAAACTTAGGATTTGAAGTGAGATCGATCACCTAGTTTTGTGAGTAGGTTGTTAATGCTGAGAGAGATCAGCAATATTTTAGGTTTAATCGACCTTGAGATGGAGATTTGTTGCCAGGACTTTATCGTACCTGAGTCATAGGGATTAACTTTAAGTCGAACCAAAAACCTGAATTTTCTCATGAATTTGATAATCTTAATAATTTAAGGTTAATTCAAAATCACTCTTAATTTCCATCCGAAACTTAGGGTTAAGATTAGGAGGTGGTACTCAATAGGCGTGTCCCTATGGGTTTAATGATCAGGACTTTAAGTCCACTTTATTACTTGCACGATTCGTATACTTGTAGTGAGTACTTGCGTGTAGAAAAGTGAGTAACAAGTTTTTGGCGTTGTTGCTGAGGACTACGACATTCTATTGATATTAATCAAAATAATTTTGTTTTGATTTGGATATAAATTAGTTTTTCATTTTTTTCCTTGGTTATTGATTTTGTTTTTTTTTTAATTTCTAATTTTTGGTTTTGTTCTCTTAATGAGTTAACCCGTGACGTGCATGCATAGACGACTATACGAGCTATTCCTTACAATCAGACGCCGACCATTTTGATTTGGAGAGCCAAACAAAGTCACGAGAGTTTAGATCGACTAGGCACCATGGCCACCAACAATCCGAAGAAATAGAGAGATGTTGAGTAGAAAATCAACAACCATCCTTAAGTTGACAATCCACTCCTGCTCTAAGGGGTATGCGTGCCACTCACTACGGTCAATCGAATCAAAGTGACCATACAAGAGAACAACTTCAAGTTGAAGTTAATCACTCTGAAACTGGTGTAGAATATTCAGTTCACCGGGCTATCAAGCGAGGATCCGAACAAACACATCTCCAACTTTTTGGAGGTGTTTGATACACTGAAGTACAATGGGGTTACCCAATGAGGCTACTAGACTTTGCCTATTCCCATTCTCATTAAGGGATATAAGGAAAAGATTTCTTTGAACTTAATATAGCGAATCAAACTCGATCACAACTTGGAATGATCTAGTTCATGAATTCATAGCCCAGAGATTTCCCGGCCCAGACACGCCTGTATAGATGGAGGTTGCTCTGATTTGCGCGATATGATGAGTGAGCCAATGCATGAGGGCTTGGGAAGATACAAGGAGTTGTTAAGGAAGTGCCCCTATCATGGAATTTCGAAGTGGATGTAGATTCAAAGCTTCTACAAGGGATTGACTAGTATTGCTTGGACCTTGCCTAATGCATCAACCAGAGGAGCTATAATGAAGAAGAATGAGGATGAGACACATGAGCTATGATAACTACTCAAAAGTGGCATTTTTACATGCTTAATTTCTACATCTTCCTACCCTTTTGAGTGGTAATTATACCCAATTAACCATTTATGCAAATTGTTGATCCCAAGGGCAAAGTTTCTAATGTTTCCACTTAGTTTGTGCATAATGCAGATTGTTTTAGCCAAAAAGCAACACTTTGGATTGGAGTAACGATTTGGAGCTTCAAGAGTACTAACTCCTTGATCAAGGCCATGGAGTCATGAAGGAAAGAGATTGGAATCAGTTCAAAGCCTTGGAAATAAGAAAAAGCTCGAAGTGTCACTGCAGCAGAAAAACTCCCACTCACCTAAGTGAGTGCAAGATTTTCTCACACTAGCTAGAGTGAGTGCGAGATTTTCAAGTGAGTGCAAGATGGAAAATAGAAAGTACAGAGCGCGATTAATTTTGATTGTCTTGCTATTTTTTGCCCTCCAAAGCTATTGTACCCAATTAGGAAACATTGTAACTTGATCCCCAAGTCCAAAACGTGTATAGATATAGGGAGACAAGATCAAATAAACGATCTCATATATTTCTTGCTTTTAAAGTGTTTTAGTTTGTTCTTAAGGCTGAAAATATTTCAGCACAATCTTTCAATCAAATTTCAATTTCTTTTATGTTTGTGCATGAATTCTTCTTGTTCATGGATGTTGTGACAGATCCTATGGAGGAGTGGACTTCTTCCTTGGGGTAAAGGGGAATCTAAGGCACTAACCGACGAAGTTTTAGAGAGAAAAAATGCTTCAAACCAAACGTATGTTTTTTGTTTGGTGAGAATCTCCAGAATAGGTCGTTTCCATAATCCTATAAGGTATGAGGTTGGCACCCTAGAGAGAATTGGTTGGAGTCTCTTCTTCTAGATATAAAGACTTGGTATATTAGTAAAGCACATTGGATTGCCTTGCATTCGATGTAGCGGAAAAATATATCTTCTTGATTGATCAAAAGAGGAGTTAGTAGAGGAAGACAAGCCCGAGAACTCTACCAAAAAATTTAAGGAGCGATACCACTTCAAGGAGTTTACACGACTATTCCATTCCATTGGGCGTTGAAGGAACAAGCTCAACCAGAAATTTGAAAAGTTTCTTGACATCTTCAAAAAGCCTCATATCATCATCCCTTTTGTCGATGCCTTGGAACATATGCCAAGCTATGAAAAGTTCATGATAAATATTTTGAAAAACAAAAAGAAGCTAGGTGAATTCAAGACTATTGCACTCACTAAGGAGTGTAGTGCTATCCTTCAGAAAAAGCTCCCTCTAAAGCTTAAGGATCTAGGAAGCTTCAACATCTCATATTCTATTGGGAATACTACATTCATAAAGGCACTATGTGACCTAGGGGCAAGCATTAACTTGATGCCCCTATCCATCTTCAGGAAGCTCGACCTAAGTGAAACCAGGCCAGGCGTGAGTGTCAAAAACATTTTCCGCTTCTATTTATTTATTCGGATCATTGCAGATCGAAGCTTGCAGGGAATGAGTATACCACCTTTGCGGATGGATACTGGGATACAATTAGATCGCATTGCTCAGAAAGACCGGAAGACCACGCTACATGCCCGCCCATGGCACTTTCGCTTTCCGGAGAATGCCATTTGGTTTGTGTAACGTTCCAGGAACCTTTTAGAGATGTATGATGGCAATATTTTTGGACATGGTCGAAAAATCCATTGAAGTCTTCATGGATGATTTCTCAGTGATTGGGTCTACATTTGATGAATGCCTCCATAATCTGACGATGGTACTAAAAAGGTGCATGTAAACCAATTTAGTTTTAAATTGGGAAAAGTGCCACTTTATGGTGAGAAAAGGCATAGTATTGGGGCATTGCGTATCCGGAAGAGGAATTGAGGTTAACCGAGACAAGATTGAGATCATAGAGAAACTGCCCCCTCCACATCAGTAAAGAGAGTACTGATGAGTGCAAAACTAATCTATGTTTTGAGTTCATTTCACATGTTATTTTGTGCATTTTATATCCATATTCATGTAAAACTCATAAAATTTCCTCTAAACGTGGTTTTGTAGGATTATTGATGAAAAGCAAGTGATTTGGCAAGAAATGAGCAATATATTTCAAAGAAGAGTCAGCCAGAGAGTCTCACGGCGCTCTTTGGGAAGATTAATTTTCTGTATACAGGACATCAAATGGTTCAAATTCCCTCATGTACGTATACATTCAAAGAGCTTTCAACGAGTACTCCTGCATGTCAGAGTTAAAGCGAAGAAGTTATGGCCCGACAAGTTAGATAAGAAAAACCGATTCGACATCGAGGAAAATTTAGTGCGGCGAGGGAAGTATGTCGCGACGAGGAGAGTATGTAAGTGACGATGTCGCGGCGGGAGAGTATCGTCGTGTGGAGTGCCAGCTGACAGCGAGGAATGGTGTCGCGCAGAAGGCACGTGTCGCGACGGAAATCTTCTGCGAGAGCTTGAAGAGGCCCGAGAATTGAGTTTTGGCCTAATTTCAAGCCCCATTTCCTCCCTAGGACCATATTTATACTCGTGTTTTGGGGTAAAGGCGGGGCGGGAAGATTGAGAGCCTCTCTCTTGGGGTTTCTCTCTCTAGGCGCCCATTTTTCCAGTTTTTCTATAGGTTTGATTTGTTTTAGATAAGGTAATTTTTTAGCAGTTTATTTATATTGAAGATTTTTCGGTCTTTGCATGCATGATTCAGATTTCACTAAGGTTTAGACAAAGATTGGAAGCTAAAAATCTGGTTTTCTCTCATGGGTTTTCTCTCTACAAGCGCCCGTTTTCTTAGTTTTTTGCTCTGATTTTTATTTTTAATAGATCTTAGAGTAGTTTTAGAGCAGATTTTTATTTTTATTGAAGATATTTCGGTGCTGTACTCAGATATTAAATTTATTTACTGTTGAGGCGAAGATTTAAGCTCAAATATGAGTTTTTCTCTTCTTTCTCTTGATTTCTTTCTTCATTTTCTTACTTTTTGTTTGATTAGTGATGATTGGAATCGATGTGGAACATTAAACACCCTCTAGGGTTGAGGGTTTAATTGTTGAACATTCGGATTGCGATGCTCGGTTATTTTGTAGGTTTTGAATCTTGAATTTATATAATTAGTGCTTGTTCATATAATGGTGTTGGAATATTAATGGCTATATCGAAGAACGTATCTTTCTTTGATTTCCGAGCCCTGGTGACACGGAGATGGAGATTCTGAGTAAAGAGGCGGTAACTTAGGGTATGTTAGACTAATATCTTTGGAACCCAATGAACTACGAAAAGTACTTTGATAGATCACTAATTTACTCATGGTGTGAGGATTAATTGGATGATGTATCAATTTAGTTGATCAGAGGTTTCTCCTTAGTCTGATGAAAGGATCTTGATCCCGTGTTAGCAAAGATCTAATCAAGGAGATAGAAAATTTTATTAGATTTGAAGGGCGAGATACCAATTACATTGGAGAAGGCTTGCATTATCCTGTCTATGAGACGAATTCTTCGGTCCTAAGTGGTTGTAGTATTGAAAAAGAAAAACAATCAAATCTTAAAGAGTCACCAAATTTCACAGTAGTATTTAGGCGTTTGTCTGAAAAGGAATATGGATCTCTAACCGAGTAAGAATGTATGGTGTATGGAGAAATCAGGGCTATACTACATTGCTCTTGGACAAATCTAGCATTGACTTCTGATTGTTCTTGCTTTCAAAGGGAAATGCAAGCTGTTTTGTAAATAATTGTCCCACGTCCTAGTGACTCTCTTATTTCTTTTAGAATTAAGTAGTTGTTTATTTGGTAGATTTTTAAGTTAGTTTTTAAATCAGTTTTGTTTCAATTAAATTGATTTTATTCGACATTCTACTTGGTCGCCTAAATAGTGAAGAGCCCTTATAATCGGGGTGATCAAATTCCAATTAGAGAGAACCTCCAATCCTCGTGGGTACGATATCCGGACTCTTAGAGTCCACTTTATAACTTGTATGACCCGTGCACTTGCGGAAAGGGTTAGTGTTAGTAATACTTTTCATTCGGTTTAGTATACTTACTTTTGTTTCAAATCAGTTTTGAGTATTTACCACATTCCTCCCTTGACCATATT